>RQIL01040414.1:0-28094 GCA_003951145.1 Jimgerdemannia lactiflua | reverse complement strand
ATAATATATTATAAAGTAGTGGTAGACTTCTGTAAAAGGGCTTAAAACCTCTTCCAGAATCTTGGATTCCAATAAGGTAGTATAAGACTCTTCTGAGTCTAACTCAGACCTTATGATCTCAGATGATGATGTAGATATTGTGACAGACCACAAAAATGTACCACCTGAATTACAGCCAGATGACATGAATAAACCAGATGATATGAATACTTAGCATAGTAACCAGCACAGCAACCATTGCTGTAGAAATTGTATAAATAACCAGATAACCAAAGAAGGGAATAATATGGACAGTGGCTGTCCACCCAAACACACTATAAATAGCAACCTATAATTAGCCAGATAGCAACCAGATAGCAACCACAATGTATAAAATACTCCAGAGATAAGAGTGAATAAACCTCAGTTCCGAAAGTTCAAAAAGCAAAAGTCAATTATCTGGTATACTTAGGAGAAGAAATCTGCAGAAGTCTTTGGTTCACTTACTAGATAAGTCAGAAGTCCGCTGTTTTTATTCAAGTTTGCCACCAGGAAAGGCTGCCATTTTCAAGTAATCTGTTCTAAGTCCACCACTCAAAAAGCCAGTCTATCTGATGCAACTTCACAGTAAATCTTCACACAAATGAAGCCAGTCTTTGATGTAACTTTGCCAGCTGCCGCTATTTAAGAAGTCCACTATGTCTGGTCCACCATTTTTAAGAGATCCACCACTTAAGGAATAAGCCACCATTTTCAAGTCTGTTTTCGAGAAGTCTGCTGATCTGCCACATTCTGCCGATTCGCATCATTCTACATTTTGTCTGCTGATCTGCCGCATTCCACCAATCTGCATCATTCACTGCATCATTCAAGAAAACCGCATCCAGAACTCACATGCATAAGGAAACCCAATTGCCTGTCACCTGAAATCCAGAACCCACACCTATAAGGAAACTGATCATTGGTTCCCAGAGAGCCCACTTATAAGGAAATCTGCCAAATCTGCCTAATTGCCCAAGATCATCGAGTCACACAAATTAGTCCACCACTCCAGAAGGAAACTCATTCATATGCGCAACCCAAGAATGCTGCCAAATTAGGAAATCACATGCAGAAAGTCTCCAACTGTTGAATATTAACCAAATATCTGAACATTTTATTGCTTTTTGACAAAGTAACTGGGGGCTCAAGCCAATCTACACAGCCACCCAATCTTGTAATTTGCTTCTATTGAGCCAGGCACATTACATTTGGGGGCTCAACTGGGAAAATTCTCAAAAGAATTATTGTGACTTTTCAGCTCACAGAACCCAACCTTCAATCTGGAGACTAGCACAACAGCAATCTTTGACACAGTACCAATCTCAGCTACCTCAGGAGAAGAAATCCCAGCACTACAAAGTGTTTGGACAGGAAGAAGCATAATTATCTCTAGAATCAGATACCACTCAGCATCAGAAGAATCTGACTTTGCAGAAGCCAGCACTGTATGAAATCCTCCACCAGTACTACCAACAGATACACCAACCAGAGATTTCAACGAGGTCACACCAAATGAAGTAGATAACACCAACCAAGACTTTGACAACCTTGTCCAAGACCTCAATAATCATCTTGAAAGATTCCCTCCAAGAGTCTTCCTTGATTTACCCAGACCAGTAACTCCAATTCCAAGAAACCAACCCACAAGACTCCTCAGAATAGTACCGAGAAGGGCACTATCTCCCAGATCCCTTGTACCTTCAAGCTCATATCCATCAACAGCCAACAACTCAGAATCAGAACCAGAAATCAAAACAGAATCAGAAGACAGTGAGGATGAAATGGGTACAACTCTACCCACATTTGCAGGATATCCAGAGGAGGATCCAAGAGAATTCATAGATGCAATTGAAGGAATAGCAGCTCTGAGAGACTTGTCAACCCAAAGATGAATCAATGTCTTCAAAGCACAGCTGAGAGAACCAGCCAAAGGCATCTTCACCAGAACTGCAAATGATGTCAACATAGACCTAGGAGATGTTATGGAGAATGTAAGATCAGAAGAAGAACAATATGAGGCCATACAACACTGGATCATTGAAAAGTATGCAGGAAACAAAACCCGCCACAAAGCTCAAGAATCCATCATGGGAATGAAGATGAACCTTGGAGAATCCCCAAGAGCATTCTTCACCAGAATTCAGAAGAGAATGCATGCTACTGGATTCAATGCTGCCAATCAAGACATCATTGGTCCAATGACCTTCATGAATGGAATCCCACCCAATATTGCTCAACATGTCCAAACCCTGGGTATCAGGAAGCCAGAAGAGCAAGTAGATGCAGCCCAAGGATACTTTGATGTCAAACAAGGAACCACCTGGACTGACAATCGAAAAGAAGACAAGGAGGACCTCTTGGTCAAAGCCCTGCAAGGAATCCTTCAAGGAGAATCAAAAGGAGAAAAACCCACCAAAGAATGAAAGAAGGACAAGAATGAGATTCAAGACCTCAATTTGAAAGTAGACAGACTGGTTAGCCAGATTGAAAGGCTCTCCACATGCAAAAATCAGAATTACCAGCCAAGATATCCCCCTCAAGAAAATTGGAACTACCAGCCAAGGTATCCCCATGCAAAAATCAAGATTACCAGAGGAACTACCCATCCTCTGATAGTCGAAATTATCCTTCAAGAGATAGAGCAGAGATCCAATGCTACAATTGTGGACAGCAAGGACACTATGCCTCTGAATGCAACAACCAAGGCAGCTCAAGAAATTCTGAGCCACCAAACTGAAAGGATACCCACAACAAAAGAACAGAAGCTCACCCAGTTGAAGACTATGAGCAGAGTAATAGTGAGGAATACAGTGACCTGGACTTGTATCCAACCAAGGCTGAATACAGAGAAACAGTCTACCTAGCAGAAAAGAGAAAAAGAGCAGTAGGCCGCCCCTGAGCAGTTGAGAAGCCACCAAAAAGAACCAGCAGAAGAATCATCCGAAATGAAGATGAAGAAGAACAGGTTGATACACCTCCCCAGTCTCCTTCACCCTTCATCCCTGGAGCTACTATCAATAGAGAAGATCCTTTACCTGAATCTGCTGATGAAGAGATGGGAGAAGAACCAAAATCTGAAACCAAGACTCCAAAGTCCAAGAAGAAATACATCCCAAAGACCATGCCCTGGGATATCTACAATGAAGCCTGGAAGAAGATCCAAGAAGCCAAGATGGAAGTACCACTCTTGCAGTTCCTTTAACTGACACCTACTGGAGTAAGAAACAAGTTACTGTGAACTACCAGATCTTACACAGGAAGAGTCCCCATCCCTCAAGAAGAACCGGCAACCTCAGCAGTGCAAGCAGTAGAAAGACATGTCAGCACCTATCTGTTTGGAGAAATCAGAGGCCAAAAGGTGAAAATTCTCATTGATACAGGAGCAGTAGTATGTGTTATTGCCAAGAAATTCCTAGACAGCATTCAATGGCCCATTGATGGACCCTCTAGCCTCAGCATCATAGTAGCAGATGAAGCCCGAACTCAACCACTTGGAGAAGTCTGAAACATCACCATTACTCTTGGATACATTCAGTTTGCCATCCCCAAGGCAGTTGTGACCAAAGCTGTCACCTATGACATGATTCTTGGCACCAATTGGATGAAGGAGATGAATGCAGATGTCAATATTGGTCAATAAGTACTCAAATTCAACTACAGAGGAAAGAAATACCAAGTCAAAGTCACTAGCTTTGAGCCATCAAAGAAGAAGAAGAAGGTGACCATTTAAGAAGAATATGCCAGCAGTGAGGAATCCACCACTGAAAAAGAAGAAGAGGAGGATTCCGAAAATGACAATGACCCCAGACTGAGGCCCAGAATTAACATGGTAGAAGACAGACCAGAAGATAATGTGTAGGCACAAGATACCTTCCCCATCACAATCAGAGCCATTGCTGGAGATGCCAGAGGATGCACCAAATGTCTCCAAAGACAAAAATGTGAAGAACACTCATCCAGACATGTGGGAATTCGAAAGAGTCCTGGTACTACATGCCCTGAATGCAGGAGAAAGAAGAAAAAATGCCTTCATAATACTCAGCTGAAAAGCCATACACAAGTTATGCCCAATCCTGAAATCAAAGCAGCAGAAGTACAAGCAATTTGGGACCAATCACTAAAGGAAGAGGATGATGGCATTTCCCAAAATGAAGAGCTCCCCACAGCTGTTTCATGGGATGATCCAAATTGGGCACCACAAGAAGAAGAAGAAGACAGCACCCTCTGGAGTGAAGAAGAAGCTGGACCCAGCTCACAACCAGTCATTCCAAGGCCTGAAACCCATCAAGAGAGAGCCTTCCGAATGGGCAGATGCCCTCATCAAGTCATTTTCCACTCACCAAGAGACTACTGCTATCAGTGCCACATATTGGACCAGTAAGCCAGGCAGCCTATTGAAAAGGAATCTCCGAAAATCATTGCAGAAGGAACCTCATTCCAAGAATCTACTACCTCACATGTGAAAAGAAGACATGGAGTCGGATTCTGTACCCAGACAGAAGTGAAACTCCTCTCTACCCTTCCACCAAAGTATGATGTGAATGGATGCAGATTTCTGAAGCTAGGAGAAATCGAAGAAAGAAAGAAGCACTTCCAAGCCATAGGATATTGTCATCATGGAAAGCACCCAAGATGCTGGTCTTGTCAATATGAAAAGATCCATCTCAGTAAGGATATAATTGTACACACACTCAAAAGAGGAGATGACCGAGCCCAGATTCAAAAGGAGAAAAAGAAGAAGTCTGCAAGGAAGGTCCTCAAGATATATGACCTAGGAGAAGATATCCTGGCTCTTATTTGCCATGCAACTCACTAAGGATGGATAGATGATGCTATCAACTTCATGGAAGCCCTGGATCCCACTGGAAAAAGAGGAATCAATTATCTTCAAGACCCCTCTACCAGAGCAAGATGGCCACACCTAGACATCAGAGGTTGGAGATCTAATGCCACAGGAGTCTCAGCCCATGGACAGCCTATACTTGGCAAGAATATTGTACAGTTCACCCTATTTCATCCCAATGCAATTCCACCAAAAAAGGCACACCAAGAAGATGTTGGCTATGATCTCAGCAGTCTTTATAATACCACTATGGGCCCTGAAAGTACAAAGCTCATCAGAACTGGTATTGCCATGCAACCACCAAAAGGAACCTACATCCAGTTGACCTCAAGGTCTGGTCTAGCTCTTGAAGAACTCTCTACTGAAGGAGGAACCATTGATCCAGGATATATAGGTGAAATCAAGGTTATCTTAAGAAATAGAAGTAGTGAATGGATTCCATCAACAAAGGAGACAAAATTACATAGGCAGTCTTTCTCGAATACAAGACTCCTCAGCTGCAAGAAGTACCCAAGCTCACTCAAGGAACCAGACAAGCCAAAGGATTTGGAAGCTCAGACAAGAAGGAAGTACATCTCCTTCAGGTCAGCCAATTCAAAGCAAATGCCCCTCAGTAAGTTTTTCACCAACCAGTAAAGCTTCACAAGAACCTTATCCTTGAGCCAGGAGAACAGACCACCATCGAAATCTTTGCACCACCAGACCCCAGGAACCTTTTCTTCGAACCCAATGAAGAAATCCGAAATCTACACATAGAAGGATACACATTCCCCAACAAGATGAATCCAGTACACTCCCAAGCAACCAACACCAGCTGGGACAACATCATCTTGCCAAAAGGAACCATCATTGGACACCTTGTGCCTTATCTCAATTAAACACACAGAGAAGTTTATGAATTAAACTTACAGAGAAATGGCAAAAGGTCATAGGAGAAAGAAAAGGCCCCTCTGTGACCCAGAAGAAAGTGAAGCCTTCCACAAACATTGGAGAAGAATTGACCCCTCAGCAACAGAAACAATTGACCAAACTCCTTCATAAATATCAGAACATCTTCACCACAGACTATGGCAACCTGCCATATAACCCATCATACCACCACAGTATAAATACAGGAAATGCAACACCCATCTGACAGAAACCATACAGGATACCCCACCACTTGAAGACATTCGAAAAAGAATACATATAGGAACTCTTAGACAATGGAGTCATCCGACTCTCTACCAGCCCTTGGGCCAGCCCTATACTTATTGTATCAAAGAAAGGAGGATGGAGACTTGTTGTAGACTTCAGGAAACTCAACACAGTAACTGAGAAAGATGCATACCCTTGCCTCGAATTGATGACCTTCTGGACCAGCTACAAAATACAAGATACTTCAGCAGCATGGATCTATTCACAGGATTCCATGAGATACCAATGAACTCTAAAGACATTCAAAAGACAGCTTTCCTTGCTCTAGGAAAATTGTTTGAGTACCTCCAAATGCCCTTTGGACTCTGCAATACACCCCCAACCTTCTAGCGAATGATGAACTCAGTATATGCCCCTCTCATCCACTACTGCCTGATTGTTTATGTAGATGACTCCAACATCTACTCAGCAAATTTCGAAGACCACCTGTGAGACCTTGAAGAGTTTTTCAAACTCACCTGACAAAACCACCTGAGACTCAACTTAAAGAAGTGCTACTTTGGCAAACAGAAGCTCGAATTTCTTAGATTCGTAGTTTCTAAAGATGGAACATATACAGACCCCAAGAAGATCGAAAAAGTCAACAATTTCCCTGTTCCCAAGACCCCAAAGGAAGCCCCGTCCTTTCTGATGCTTGCATCTTACTACAGAAGATTTATTAAGGGATTTGCTGAAATCTCTGCCCCAATCTGAACCTTATTGAAGAAAGGAATACTGTTTCAATGGAAAGAACCACAAGAAGAAGCTTTCCAAAAACTACAACACTGCCTGACCTCAGCACCAATCCTAGTCTGACCAGATCTGCAGAAACCTTTCATTCTGTATACTGATGTATCCAAGAATAGCCTCAGAGCAATCCTTGCACAAGAAGGACCTGACAAACAGTACCATGTAATAGCTTATGCAAGCAGAGCCACCAATAAGCAGCAGACCAACTATGGGAGCACCAAATTGGAATGCCTTGCAGTCATATGGGCAGTCACCTTGTTCAAATATTACCTTATTAGAAGAAAGTTCACTCTGATTACAGACCATGCAGCTCTCAAATGGTTACTGTACCAAAAAGACCCCACTGGAATCTTTGCCTGATGGATCCTTATCCTCCAAGATTACAAAATCAATATTATCCACAAAGTGGGATGAACTCATAACAATGTTGATGTTCTTTCCTGCATGACCCAATGAACCAAAGGAAGGGTGTACCTTGGAACTGCACCCTCAAAGAAGTTCCCAAGACCATTAAGGAGCAAGAAGACCTCATCTGACAAGGACATCAGAAAGCCCACCAAGGACAGACAAATACAGAAGACAAGATTCAAAAAGGTTATCAACATTGGCCCCACCTCAGAACACAAGTCCGAGACATTATCCAGAAGTGTGACACCTGCCAGAAGTATCAAGGAAAGAAGAACTATCAAGCCCCTCTGCAACCGATTCCCCCACCCACTCACATCTTTCAAAGATAGAGAGTAGATGCAATTGGACCCCTGCCAGTAATACCAAAATGAAACAGATACATCCTAGTATTTGTTGAACATCTGACCAAATGGTCCGAAGCATACCCTATGGAGATTGCAAATGCCCTGACCATTGTTGGACACCTGCATGACCTCACTCACTGATATGGACCCCCTGAAGAACTCATCTCTGACCAAGGAACTGAATTTGTGAATAACATAATCTCAAGTTATGCACAAATTCATGGGATCCACCTGAAGAGAACTACCTCCTATCACTCTCAAACCAATGGGATGACCGAAAGAATGAATCAGACTATCAAGAAAGGACTTACCAAGGTTAATCCTACCAATTGGGATCTCTGCTTACCTGAAATCCTGTGGGAAATCCAAAACACCCCTGCTGCCTCAACCAAACAAAAGCCCTTCAAAATAATGTTTGCCAAGAAGACCTGAACTGCTGATCATGAGAACCTTGGAAAGCTTCTTGAAAAAGGAGATCAGCTGAAAAAATACCCAAAACCAGATTATTAAGGCCCAGGAAAGACAAACGAAGTACTATGACCAGAAGTAGAAGGATCAGAAGATCAAGATTGGAGATCAAGTCCTAGTTTGGAGAAGCATGATTGAAACAAAGTTTGCTGCCAAACTGGAACTGAAATGGGAAGGACCATACTTTGTACACAACATCAGAGGAACCAGCATCTATATAAGAAGCATGGATGGATGTATCTTGAGAACTCCAGTTCACATCAATCGCCTCAAGATAAATCTGCACAAACCATGACCCAGAGGATAGATCAGCACCTCCAGACCCTTGTCCTCAGCTCCTTTCAAGCCCTGCCAATTCCCTTGCCCCAGTTCTGCCAACTTGAAGGAACTCCAATACAATTGATTCAGAAGCATCAAGAGAATCTTGCCATTGCCTAGAGATTGCTTCAGATCCACTATCTGCAAGCCTTCTATAACATCAAACAACTGTTACAAGAACAGCCATATATTGGAGGACCAGCTGGCATAACCTGCTGAGAAGTAAGAACTGCCAAATGAATCTATATCTTATACAAATGAAATATTGGAGCCCTAGTACAGTCCCACTTCTACCTCAATGATATCCACCAGATGAACAAGACCACCTTCCAGAGCACTCTTCAACAAGTAGACTTCTTGTTTCTCAAAGGACAAGAAGAAGACCCAGAATTAGTGTAATATTTTAGCATAGTTTATTTCTTTTTCTTTGTCTTTCTAGTACTTTCCATAACCTTCCAGTATCTTCCAAATAATTAGAAATCATTTCTTGGCACTAAGCTACAGCTAGAACATTCTTGTTACTTCTGTTCCAGTCTTAGCTAGTCACAGAACTTCATGGAACATTGTGGATCTTTATTTGTCATCATTACTGACAAATCTTTCTCTTGGCATTTCCATTGATTACTCAGATCCTTCTGGATCCTTCTTCATATCTTGTATAAATATCCTCTCTGTTCTCTTGAATAAAGCTCAGAATATTTTCTCCCAGAAACCACAAGATCATCCTGAACTCTTAGTAACTCTTCGAGCTACTTTGAGCACTTAGAAACAAGTTGCTTCCTCATTTAAGAAACCAGAACTGTTACACTTGGTAGCAGCGGTTAAGTTACACCTTGCCTAAACAAGAAACCTCTCAAGAACTAGTCAAACACCATATCCATGGACCCCAATGCTGACACCTGGGACAACAACACCTACAGCACCCCTTATGGCAACTATGTTCCACAGAACACACCCTATGTTCAGCAAGAAGAAGAGGAGGAACAGCAAATCCCTACTCAGTCATCCAGGACTCTAGAAAGCCTGCTGCACACCACACTGGCCCAAATTTTCCAACTTCAAGAATGTCTAAACAAGGAGGGCAAAGCTCCTGCACAGTCTACATCTGTACCTACAATAGTATCTCTGATAGCAGTCACTATCAAGCCTCAGAAGCCTGATACCTTTGATGGCCAAAGAGGAGGACTGTCTACCAATGCTTGGCTTTTCCAATTGGAGCAGTATGGAGAACTGATCAATCTGGATGATACAGTACTAGTCCAATTTGCTGCCACACTTCTCCGAGAGAATGCTGCAATCTGGTGATGAAATCATATCCAGAACACAAGATTCTCTGGCCGAATCAAGATCTGGGGCAAATTCTCAGATGCTATTAAGGGCCAATTCAAACCTGTCAATAGCACCAAGGTTGTGTGAGACCGCCTGGCAAATGTCAAACAACTCAAGTCTGTGCAAGCATACAATGCACAATTCCTGTCTATCTTACTAGAGCTACCTCATGTCACTGAAGATGAGAAGGTCGACAAGTACATCCAAGGTCTCAAGGGACAAACCCGAGTTCATGTTGAACTAGAAGAACCCAAAGACCTAGATACTGCAATGAAAATTACTGATAGGTTTGATGTCATTACCTATGGCAACCGCTTTGAGCAGAAGAGACTGCCATTCAATAACAACCCCAGAAGGGAGGAAACCAAAGTCAGAACTGTTGGACCTGCCCCCATGGACCTAGACATCATCAATAAGAACAAGAAGAACAAGCTTACACCCAAGGAAAAGGAGTGCCTCAAGAAGGCTAGAGCCTCCTTCTTTTGCCAAAAGCCTGGCCACATTGCTACAAAATGTCCCAAGAAGACTACTGAACCCAAGAGGATCCTGGTCCTGTCCAAAGACATCCAAGGTCATCAAGTCAAACAAGAAGTTGTACTCAATTTCATGCAAGTCAATCCCAAGGCCCAGATTCCTCAAGTACAGTCAGAAGGAGCCATTGGTTTAGACCTTCAATCCATCCAACAAATCACTATTTCTGCCTATGAAAGAAGGCTCATTCCAACTGGCCTTGCAGTCAAAATACCCAAGGAACATTATGCAAGAATTGTACCAAGATCCAGTCTCAGTGTCAAGCACTCACTGAATGTCAGTGCTGGAGTCATTGACCCTGACTTCCGAGGAGAAATGCAAGTTCTACTAGTCAACCACAAGGACCAATCTTACACTGTCAATGAAGGTGACAGAATTGCCCAGCTCATCTTAGAGCAAGCTACTCTACCTGCTATCAAGGAAGTCACCAAGTTATCTTCAACCAAGCAAGATCAGAAAGGCTTTGGCAGCACTGATCAAGTTGCTAGCATAGCTGAGAACCAAGCCAACTCAATGCTCATCTTCAAAGGTCTAGTCAAGGGCCAAGAACTAGATGTTCTCATAGACAGTGGAGCTGTTGGAAACTTTATCAACAAGAACCTCATCGACAAGCTCAAGATTCTCACCAAGCCAGCCAGCAAGAATGGTGGAGTTGTCACAGCTGATGGCACTACTCTGCCAATTGACTCTTTTGCCGCTAAACTTCCCATCAAGATTCAGAAGTACTGGGAATATTTAGATTTTGAAGTAGCACCCCTAGGAGATCATGACCTGATCTTAGGCAAGCCCTGGCTTATGCGATACAACCCACATATTGATTGGACCAAGAATGAAGTTACCCTGATTTAAGATAGAGTCAACATTACAATCAAACCAGACAAGACTCAGATGAAAACCCCAATTGCAACTCTTTCAGCAATTCAGTTCAAGAAGGCCCCCAAGAAAGCTATCTGTGCCTTTGTTGCACTAATCCGACCCAAGAAAGAAGACAAGAAGCTATCAATCAGCAAAAGTGTCAAGTTACTGCTGAATAAGTACAAGGATGTCTTCTCAGACAAGCTACCTGGTCTACCACCTTCAAGAGACCATGATCACGAAATCAAGCTGGTATCTGACACGGCTATTTCTAAGAAGAAGATGTACCGCATATCACCACTTGAAATTGAAGCAGTCAAGAAGGAACTTAATGAACTCATCAAGCAAGGAGCCATTCAGCCAAGCAAGTCACCTTTTGGCTCCCCAGTCCTGTTTGTCAAGAAGAAGGATGATACCTTGCGAATGTGTATAGACTACTGTGTACTCAACAAGATCACTGTCAAGAATCACTACCCACTGCCACTCATTGACCAAATCTTTGATGCTCTCAAGAATGCCAAACACTTCACCAAGATTGACCTGACCTCTAGGTATCACCAAATTCGCATCAAACCAGAAGACATACCCAAGATGGCATTCATGACACCATTTGGACTATATGAATTTCTAGTCATGGCCTTTGGTCTCACCAATGCACCAGCAACCTTTCAAGACCTCATGCAGACTGTCTTCAAGGATCAGCTCTATATCTTTGTACTCGTGTACATTGATGACATCCTGATCTTCAGCAGTACTGAAGAAGAACATCTCAAACACCTTGAACAAGTCCTCAAGATCCTCCGCGAATACAAGCTTTATGCAAAGCTCAAGAAGTGTAAGTTCTTCAAAGATCAAGTCGAATACCTTGGACACATTATATCAGCCAAAGGAATTCAAGTAGACCCAAGGAAAATACAAGCCATTGAATAGTGGCCTATACCAGCAAGTCTCACCAAACTTAGGTCCTTCCTTGGTCTGGCTGGATACTACTGCCAATTTGTTAAGAACTTCTCTGGTATAGCAGAATCCTTGACAAACCTCCTGCGAAAACAACCCAACTCCAACCTCTATGTTCCCTATACCTGGGACACTTTCTGTCAACAAGCCTTTTAAGAACTCAAGAACTGCCTGACCCATGCACCTGTTCTTAGAAATATGAACCCAAACTTGAAGTTCACTATCACACTGATGCATCCAACTTCGCAATTGGTGCAGTCATCTCTCAAGATGATGGACAAGGACACAGACCCATTGCATTCGAATCAAGGAAACTGTCTCCTGCAGAATAAAAGCTAGCCACCCACGAAAAGGAACTCCTGGCAATCATTTATGCCCTCAAGACCTAGTGATACTACCTAGAAGGAGTTAAGTTCGACGTGATTACAGATCACAGATCCCTTCAGTACATCAACACCCAACCAACTCTTTCCCGTCAACAAGCCAAGTGGAGTCAGTTACTTCAGACCTTCACTCTGAACATCATCTGCAAGCCCAGCAAAACCCTGGTTGTATCAGATGCACTCTCAAGAAGGCCTGACCTTGCCACCATTTTACAAGTCACTGTGGCATCTGAATTCCTTAACCAGATCAAGACTGCCTACAAACAAGACTCTCTGGTCCTACAAAAGGACACCAAGGAATTCAAAGAAAAGTACACCCTCAAGAACAACCTCATATACTATCAAGATAAGGTCTATATCTCTGCCAACCCTGAACTACAATACAAGATTCTTCATGAACATCATGACTCCCCACTAGCTGGTCACCTTGGAACTGAGAAGACCATCAAGAACATTCAATGAGACTACTACTGGCCCGATATACTCAAGAAAATCAAGGAGTATATTCAAAGCTGTGATCTGTGTCAAAGAAATAAGTCAAGCAACCAAACACCTGCTAGTCTTCAGCAACTGTTGCCAATTCTGACCAAGAAGTTCAAGCAAGTCACAATGGACTTCATTGAACAACTCCCATGAACCAAATTAGGCTATGATACCATCGTCGTGTTTGTGGACCACCTGACCAAAATTACTATCGCCAAGCCAACCACAACTAATGCCACTGCCCCTGAAATTGCTAGAATCTTCTTTAAGTCTATCTTCTGCCAATATGGACTTCCCCGAGTAATTGTCAGTGACCGTGACCCCAATTCACAAGTCACTTCTGGCAAGCACTCTTCAAGACTCTTGGAACCCAAATCACTATGTCCACTGCCTTTCACCCTCAAACCGATAGACAGACTGAGAGAATGAACAGAACACTTGAACAAATGCTCAGAAACTATGTGTCTTATGAGCAAGATGATTGGGACCACTATCTGACCTATGCTGAGTTTGCCTACAATAATGTAGTCCAATCATCTACTAGTCTTTCTCCTTTTCAGTTATTATATGGTCAAAACCCTGAGACCCCTGCAAGTCTAGTCTCATTCTAGCAATCCAGTCACACAAGTCCCCACTGCCCAGAACCTTATCGACAAAATGGATTCCCTTCTCAAGATCATGACCACAAATCTGCTAAAGGCTCAACAACATCAAGCTAAGTATGCAGATAAGAAACATCATGATGTCAACTATACTATTGGAGATATGATTCTACTCAAAGCCGACAACATCAAAGCCCAATCTCAAGTCAACTGCCAGTCAGCAAAATTTCAGCCCAAGTACCTTGGACCCTTCGAGATCACCAAGCAAGTCTCTACCTACTCCTACTGTCTCAGCTTACTGACAACTATGCGTATACATCCAGTGTTCTATGTGTCACAACTCAAGGCCTGGAACCAGTCACCCCCTTACCCTGGCCAAATTCCGACACCCTCAGCACCAGTTATGGTTGAAGACAACATTGAGTATGAAGTTGAGAAAATCTTAGACAAACGAGTCTGATACCATCACACAGAATACCTAGTCAAGTGGATGGGCTACCCTGAATACAATGCTACCTGGGAACCTGCTGCCAATCTCAAGAACTCTCAAGACTTCATTCAAGAGTTCGAGCAAAAAGAAACTCATTGACTGCCTGTGAGGTTCTCTTCTTGAATAGTAGATGACCTACTATACTGATCAGGTACATTATGTATCAGGGCACTCTAAGGGATATAGCATCAGCAACAAGACCCACAGAAGAACTCTGTAAACCCTGCAACTAATGAGGTTCAAACCAGTTCTCATCTGATCAAGATGATATTTTGGCCCTCACCTTATATAAGGATGGCCAGTCCTTGCCAATGAGCCGATATATTTTATTTGTCTTTTCTTTTGGTTTTATTTTCTTGTGTTACCTTCTGAATTCAATGAGGACATTGATTCTTAAGGAGAAGGAGATGTAATATTTTAGCATAGTTTATTTCTTTTTCTTTGTCTTTCTAGTACTTTCCATAACCTTCCAGTATCTTCCAAATGATTAGAAATCATCTCTTGGCACTAAGCCACAGCTAGAATATTCTTATCACTTCCATTCCAGTCTTAGCTAGTTACAGAACTTTGCGGATCTTTATTTGTCATCATTACTAACAAATCTTTCTCTTGGTATTTCCATTGATTACTCAGATCTTTCTGGATCCTTCTTTCATATCTTGTATAAATATCCTCTCTGTTCTCTCAAATAAAGCTCAGAATATTTTCTCCCAGAAACCATAAGATCATCCTGAACTCTTAGTAACTCTTCGAGCTACTTTGAGCACTTAGAAATAAGTTGCTTCCTCATTTAAGAAACCAGAACCATTACAATTAGAATGGAGTAACCCAGACACAGAAGATAATGGCACAGGTATAGATACAGAAGATGCTTATGTATATTGGAATGATGACTAAAGAACAGTCTGGGACAGACCATCCTTTAGTGGGGGCTGATGTGACAGACCACAAAAATGTACCACCTGAATTACAGCCAGATGACGTGAATAAACCAGATGACATGAACACTTAGCATAGTAACCAGCATAGCAACCATTGCTGTGGAAATTGTATAAATAACCAGATAACCAAAGAAGGGAATAATGTGGATAGTGGCTATCTACTGGACAGTGGCTGTCCACCCAAACACACTATAAATAGCAATCTATAATTAGCCAGATAGCAACCAGATAGCAACCACAATATATAAAATACCCCAGAGACAAGAGTGAATAAACCTCAGTTCCGAAAGTTCAAAAAGCAAAAGTCAATTGTCTGGTATACTTAGGAGGAGAAACCTACCAATGAGCCACTGCCAAGAAATTATGAGCATTGTTCATTTCCAATCCGATCCACTTTCTGATACAAAGAAGTCTTTGGTTCACTTGTCAGATAAGTCAGAAGTCCACTGTTTTTATTCAAGTTTGCTGCCAGGAAAGACTGCCATTTTCAAGTAATCTGTTCTAAGTCCACTGCTCAAAAAGCCAGTCTATCTGATGCAACTTTACAGTGAATCTTTGTGCAAATGAAGCCAGTCTTTGACATAACTTTGCCAGCCGCCACTGTTTAAGAAGTCTGCCATGTTTGGTCTGCCATTTTCAAGAGATCTGCTACTTAAGGAATAAGCCACCATTTTCAAGTCCATTTTTGAGAAGTCTGCCAATCTGCCGCATTCTGCTGATCCACATCATTCTACATTTTGTCTGCTGATCTGCCGCATTCTGCCAATCCACATCATTCGCCGCATCATTCAAGAAAACCACATCCAGAACCCGCACGCATAAGGAAACCTGATTGCCTATCACCCGAAATCCAGAACCTGCACCCATAAGGAAACTGATCATCGGTTCCCAGAGAGCCCACTTATAAGGAAATCCGCCAAATCTGCCTAATTGCCCAAGATCATTGGGTCACACAAATTAGTCCACTGCTCTAGAAGGAAACCCATTCACACGCACAACCCAAGAATACTGCCAAATTAGGAAATCACATGCAGAAAGTCTCTAGCTGTTGAATATTATACCACTAGATACCAAATATCTGAACATTTTGTTGCTTTTTGACAAAGTAACTGAGGGCTCAAGCCAATCTATATAGCTGCCCAACCTTGTAATTTGCCTCTATTGATCTGGGCATATTATAATATAGATGAGACTAGTCTCACATTGGCTGGTATGGGAAAACTCTGTGGCCAGGCATTTATGTGTATCTGGACCTGAGAAATGGGTCCTTGGAATAGACTAATCAGTTTATTGAAGACATTATTCTTATATAGCTATGTATCAATCATTATAAGGCTCTTGCAGGTTAAAGTCATTTATGAGATCTAACTCAATTTGACTTATCAATTGATCATTAAGAGAACCAATTTCTGCAAGAGTAACTTCTCTTATGCTACTTATAGCAAAGGGCATTTTTTAAAAGAGTTGATAGATGTGGACTAAAATACACTATCTAAATATAGAGACATTGTATTCATCCAAGACCTCTGATTTGGTCATACCACTTCTTACTAGGAGTCTACCAGCCTGGTAGTTCCTTAGTATTTGGAAGTGCTTGAGGATTTGTTGCATTCTTACAACAATCTCATCAGCAGCTACTAGGAACTGCTCAGTGTCACAAGTGTCTAGCTCAAGGTACTCCCAGTGGTACTAGTACTGGTGGTCAAAGACTGACTCCCAAAGAGTATCATAGACACATTCAGAAGGCAGGGGCATTATTGGTTTTGTCTTTAGTATTGTTTTAGGGGGATTGTATGTCTTTGAGTTTGCTTGGCTGCAGATTAACCTTTTCTGTAGCTAATTGCTGTCCTTATATTTGTTTACAAGTAGATTATTTTAATATATAATGTCATTGATGTCATAGTCTATTTTTAGACTATGATGTCACTTGAAATCATAGATTATTTAGTGCATAATATCAGTGGGGTAGTGACATTAGTAATTAATTTCAATAAGTTATAGTATGTGATATTATTAATATTATAGACTATTTTAGCTTATAATATTAATGAGATCATAGACTAATTTAGTTTATAATGTTATTGACATCATTGACCTATTTTTAGACCGAAACCATGGCAATGTCAGTGAGGTCATCAACTAAACTAGTATAGAGACTAGTGTGATTTCTATGATATCAGTGATATCAGGACTGAAATTAGTGCCAAATCACTATAATCTCATTAATATTAGTAGTCTTTTGAGCATATAACCATAGTAGTGATATGAATCTGATAATGTCATCACTTGGTGATGTCATCAAAGTGGTGTCTGAGTGTAATTTCATTACATCATCTCTCTCTTAAAAAATTTAATGTCTGTATTAATAGTATTAAGGGGTCATGTAAATTTTTTCTAATCCAAATTTGGACATCCAATACAGAAGGTTCTTGTGACTGTGGTTCAACTTGTTTTTAACTTTAGATGAGGAGTTGGTCACCTTGTTAAGATATTGAACTATCAGTCTGCAGGCTGGGGGTACAAACTGGCCTAATGACTTCTGTAGTTGTAGTGATAAGTATATACTATCTAAAGCTAGGATAGTTGCTGCATGTTGCACAGACTTTATACAATCCTCTTGTGTGTCTTGATAGGCTATCTGACTTTCTTGATACTGTGGAGGGTTCTGGGGAAGTTCTTCAATAGAATAGTCCTTTTACTATAAAAGAGTATCTCTCTTTTATTGTTTCTTTTTTAGTTGTCTGTCTTCCCTTTTCTTTTGATGTCAGAATTTTTTATTCTCATAGTCTTCCCAATTTGGATGTTTGTCTAAGTATGTGGAATTTCTTGTGACTTTTATATGCTCATGCCTTTTTTATCTTAGCAATTAGTATTTTGTAGTACAGTGGATAGTAGGTGAGCTTTGAGGCTATAAGCTGGAAGTTCAACTCTTCACATCCTTGGCATATTATAAGTGTTCTTTAGCCCACACTACCTAGACATGTCACATTCATTTATTCTTCTTGGACTGGAAGATATGAGTAGTATATTAGTAAGATTGCAGTTTTCTTTCTTATTGTGCCAAATATTCTAGAATTTTTTCTTTGGTATGGGTGAGGTTTCTTTCTGGTTCCCATATAGAATCATATAAAGAGCAATTTTTCTATTTAACTAAGTATTCCAAGAAAGTACTATATCCTCTTTTTGTGACTTGGGAGTCCAAAACTTATTCTATAATAAATTTCTATTATCTATCTACTATTATTAGTGGTGGCAGTAGTATTTCTCAATTAGGAATTTGGTTTGGAGTATATTGCTTGAGTAGTGCTATATGAAATACATTATTTATTTTCATATTAGGTAGTAATTCTAGTCTATAGGAAACATCTAAGATGATTTCTACAACTGGGTATAGTCTAATATATTTGGGACAAAGCTTTTGGCTTAGTCTTTCAGCTTAGTTTGCTGGTATTATATTTGTAGATTCAAGAAGGACAAGGTCTCCAATATCATATAACACTTCTTTTCTATGCTGGTTAACATATTTTTCTTATTGGTCTTAAGCCTTTTGTAATTTCTTTTGTATTATAAAAATTATATCTTGAATGGTTATAGCTAGATCTTCTGCTGCTGGAACTATAGATTTTTCTATAGTAGCTAAATTCTTGGATGTTGACTCATATTTATAAAGAATAGTATCATCTGAATAGATGATTGTTTGGTATTATTATATGCAAACTCTGCTAATGAGAGGTAATTATCCCAATCATCTTATTTGTAGCTACAGAATATTCTCAGCATTTGTTTGAGAGTTCTGTTGGTCCTTTCTGTCTGTCCATCTGTTTGTGGATGATAGGCAGTAGAGAATGATAACTTGGTATTCATCATTCCAAATAGTGCTTTCCAAAAGGCACTTATAAATTTTGGATCTCTGTCTAAGACTATTACTAAAGGTAGTTCATGTAGTCTAAAGATTGTTTGAAGGAAAATTCTTACTGTTTCAGGTGCAGTTACTATAGTAGTTGTAGACTCAAAGTGTGCTTGTTTGCTAAGCCTATCAATGAATACTATAATTGCATCCTTTCTCTGACTGGTTTTGGGAAGTCTGACTATAAAGTCTAAGGCAATTTGGTTCCAATTTCTTATAGGTATAGGCAAGGGTTGTAAAAGTCCTGGAGGGGCTTGATTTCATGCCTTATTTCTTTGGCAAAAATCACAGAAATAACAAAAGTCCTTAATGTCATCTGTCATTATGGACCAATAAAAGTTTTGTATAATATTAGTAAGAGTTTTGGTATAACCATAATGTCCTGCAAAAGAAGTATCATGGTACTCTTGCATAATTTGAAGATAGATTTTTGGTATTCCAGGAATTATGATTCTTGTTTCATCATAATATAATAGTTTATCCTTCAGGGTTATTCTTTTTGATAACTCTTGTAATTTAGAATCTTCACTTAGATTTTGAAGAAACTCATAGATTTCTTAATAAGTAGAATTGTAAGCTTCTCTGATCTGTTTCTTAAGATAAGTAGTTACTATAGTAATAGCTACTATTTAAGAAGCTTCTTCAATTCTTGAGAGAGCATCTGCTACAATATTGGTTTTTCCTGGAAAGTACTCAATAGTAAAATTATAATCTGTTAAAGATTCCATCCATCTTACTTGTCTTTTTGTCAAAATAGGTTGGTGGTAAATAGAGACAAGTGATTGATGATCTGTTATTATAGAAAAGTGTTTTCTATGAGAAAATGTCTCTATTCTTTGAGACTTCTGACTATGGTATATAGTTCTTTCTTATAAGTAGTATATCTTGTCTCTGCATCTTTCAGCTTTTATAAGAAGAAGGCTACTGGATATTTTTCTTGAGTGAGAACTGCTCCAATTGCAATATTAGATATATCAGTTATTACTTCAAAGAATCCATTAGGATCAGGAATTGTAAGTACTAGAGCATCTGTCAGTAGTCTTTTCAAGTAATTGAAGGCTTGGGTTTATACAGCAGTCCATTGTTTTTTCACATCTATATTTGAGTAAGTATTTTCAAGGGAGCTACTATTCTAGAGAATTCTTCTATAAAGGTTCTAAAATAGTTTGCTAGTCCTAGGAATCCTTGTAATTTCTTTAATATCTCTGGTTAAGGCCAATCTTGTATGGCTTTAATCAGTCTGAGTGAAGTCTGTACAGATCCTTTTCCAATAATATGTTCTAAGTATTCTACTTCTATTTGTAGAAAATGACATTTCTCCAATTTTAAATATAATTAGTTTTTTCTAAGAATAGTAAAGACTTCTCTCAAATGTTGAAGATGATCTTCTAGTGTTGCACTATAGATGAGAATATCATCTATTTATACTAATACACATTTGTCCAATAAAGATCTGAATATATTATTCATGAAAGTCTGGAATGTTGCTGGAGCATTGATTAATCCAAAGAGTATAACTTTGAATTAATAATATCCATATCATGTTCTAAAGGCAGTTTTTTCAATATCCTTTTCATTTATTCCTATTTGCCAGAATCCTTCTTTGAGATCACCTAGAGATATTATTTTAGCATTATGAAGCTGTATTAATAATTCTCTAATGTTAGATAGAGGATATCTGTTCTGGATGGTTATTTTGTTGAGTAGGTGGTAGTTTACACACATTCTCAGAGTTCTATCTTTCTTTTTTACAAAGAGAATTGGTACTCTATAAGGTGATATACTTGGTTCAATACATATAACCTTTCTCAAGAAGTATCTTTAGGATATCTCTTAAGGCTTCAAGTTCTGGCTGAGACATAGGATAGATAGGTCTATGAGAATGTTTTGCTCCTGAGAATGTCTCAATTTTGTGATTGAAATTTCTTTGAGAAGGAGGCTTTATTGGTTCTTGAAAGATATCTGCAAACTCTTCAATAAGAGGTTGAATGATCTTAGAGATTTGAGCTATTTCCTTTTCTTGTAGCAATGTTTGAATGAGATAGAGAAAAAGATCATTTGTTTTTTTTACTTTGCAAAATTGAGTGGTAGAAATAGATTTCACTTTAATAGATTTTGGATTGATAGTAATCTTTCTATCATGTTTCTATAGAGATATTTCATTATTGTTCCAATTGATATGGGGATTATATTTTCTGAACCATGAGATTCCTAATATAAGATCATAAGTAGGTAGATATACCACATCTAAGTCAACCTTTTCTTCATAATCCCCAATTTGTAAGAGTAGTCCTTTAGCAATTTGTGAAAGTGTCTGAGTTTTTCCATCAGCAAATTGTACTATTTTCTTATCTCTTAGAGTGATAAGGATTTTGGCTTTCTTTACTAATTCTTAGTTAATAAAGTTTCTTAAAGTACCAGTATCAAAAAGAAATTTAACTTCATATCCTTTGACTTGAGCTGGAATTTCAATGAGTTCTTTATTAGAAATTGCTATTACAGCTTCCTTTTGTACTTCTTGTTTCTTGAATTCAGTTTGGATATTGGCTAACTTAGTAACTTTTCTTTGGCCAAGTTTAGCTAAGCATGATAGATAATTATTGAGCATTTCTGCACAATATATTTGTATGCCATGAGGACAGCATCCATTTGGAACATATCTATCTTCTAATTGAGAATACTATTTCTCTTCTTTAGTTATCTTTGATTCTTTAATTGAGACAACTGTCTTTGGCTTTTTCTCAGAATTCTTAGATAGTCCTGAAGATCCAAATTCTTTTATTTCTCTTTCTGTAGGTGAGAATGTCTTGACTTCTTGAATTGTAAGATTATTTTTAATAATCTCTACAATTAGTTGTGCCACTTTTTGTCCTGGTAGAACTGTATATAGTTCTTTATCAAGATTTTATAGAATGACCTTAATTTCATCTTGGTATCCTTTATCTATGACTCCTCCTTCTATTGAGAGGTCATAGTCTTTTGCTAATCCACTTTTTTCAGCTACTCAAGCATAGGTTCCTGATAGTACTTGAACTTGTATGCTAGTTCTTATTACTTGAGATTTTCCTTGGAGTATTGTTTGAGAAACAGTACTATAGAGATCATATTCTGCATCTATAGGATGAGCCTTAGTGGGTATAATCATCTTATAATAGAGCTTCTTGAATTGTATAACTTCATCAGTCTCAGAAATAGAATTTATAACTGAGATTGTTGATGGTCTTGAAGGAGTGTTCTTATTTTTTTCTAGGCAAAAGTTTGATATGTATCCTGACTTCAGTAGAAATATTTTTCTTCTCTTCTGAGTTTGTTTCTTTCACTAAGAGAAAGTTTTTGGAAGATAGATTTTTCTGAATTTGAAGTATCCTTATTCCAATTTCTTTTTCTTGAGTCTTAATTAGATTTGTTTGAAGTCTTGTCAGAGTTTCTGGTATTATTCTGATCCTTGGATCTTATAGTAGCTACTGCTGCTAAAAACATTCTAACTCTTGATACAGCTTGTCTAAGGCACCATTGGTCATAAGTACAATCAATGGGTATCCCCATTTCCTTAACTCATCTTACTAGCCATGAAGGAATACTTTGGAAGAAGTAATTTGCTCTTGTTCTATTGGAAGCATTGTTGGTAGGATCATAGGGTAGTCGTAATATATTTAGAAAGGCTTCTATTCTTGCTGTAAAGACTTCTAAGTTTTCTTTATTATATTCTTTCCATTTTATAGATTCTAGTTATACTTTGGTATTTGCTAGAAGTGAAGGACTTAAAAAGTATCTTCTTAAAAGATATTTGAGTCCTCTTGTTTCAGGAATATCAGGGTATCCTAGTCTATCATCTCTAGCATCCTGTCCTGTTACTTCATCTTGGTCTTTCCAAGTGAGTAGTTTAGGATTGAGGTTTTGATACTACATATAGTGCAGCTGAATCTTGGAAATGTGCTGCTACTTTTGCTACTTGAGTTTGAGCTTTTGCAAAGACTTGTTCTTCAGTATGAGTTACTCTATTTTCAAGAGTTCTATCTGAGTTTCTTAAGTCACTCCAGTTGTTGTCCTTATATCCATTATCTACTATACTTATGAATCCTGGTAAGTCAGTGGATATTCCTCCAAAGGTAGAAATTGAGAGTATCTTAACAGATTGATTCATAATGACAATCTGTTCTACTATATCAGCTAATGCTGCAATCTGTACTCTTAGTAGTACTCCCAAATGAATTGAATCAATTTGAATTGAATTGAATTGAGGGTCATTTGAATTGAATTGAATTGGGGATTTTTCAATTCAAATTGAGTTTGAATCAAATCGAATTCAAATCGAATTGAGGTCCAATTTGAAACCTATTTTTAGAAATGTAATAACTCGACGAATATATATCCAAATTTAATGATCTTTAGCTTGTTAGATTCCCCTATATAAGAGGAATCTAACAAGCTAAAGATTATTGAATTTGGATGTGTATTCATCGAGTTATTCAAATTTGAAAAATAGAGTTCGAATCAGACTTTGAATCAAATTGGACCTCAATTCGGATTGATTCGAATCAAATTGGGCCTCAATTCGATTTGAAGTTTTCGAATAGAATCAAATTTAGGTCCAATTCGATTCAATTCAATTCATTGGGAGCACTAGCTCTTAGTTTATCAGCCATTATAAGGATTTCTATATCTTCAGAGAGTTCTTTATAATCTTCTGATTCTTCAGAGTCTTCTTTATCAGATTCTCTTTCAAGGTTTTCTTCTATAAGTTCTGTTGCTTTTTCCTTTCTTTTAGAAAATGTATCTGTCTCTCTAGGTTCTGTATCAGATTTCTCAGATTCTTTTTCTAAATGTTCTGAGTATTCTAATTCTTCTTCCTTTCTTTCAGGTTCTGGACCAGAATGTGGAACTGGTGCTGAATGAGAAGGTGTATAAAAGTCTTGAGTAAGACTCCTTAATAGTATTCTGGCTTCTTCTAAATTTAAATTAGGTCCTGACCTAATTAATTCTGGAGGTTGTCTCTCTGTAGATATCTGTTGTCCTTCAGATAGATATTCTGATTCTAATTCTGATTGTTCTTTTTCAGAGCTAAGTCCTGAAGAGATATCTGGTTCTTGATTGGTATCAAAATAAATTGATGTACCTTCTTGTTGGATTTCTTGAGTTGTTAACTCAAAAGTTACTAATCTTTATAGCTCTTATACTCAGATAGCCTTATATCTTAAATATCTAAAGTAAAAGTGATTCTTCCTATCAGTGGTATGGAATTCAGGGGAATTGATCCACTGAAGAGCACTGGTTCTTGTTTTTGCTGGTAGTGCTTTTATTAATTATCCTGTTGCTTTTGCAACTGTTTTTGGAGTTCTTATTTCACTAGTATGTTGTCTTACTAGTCTATGAAGTCTGTTATAGAGACTTGAGATCTCTCTTAATGTCAGATGTAATTACTGAAACTCTTCAAAAAGGGTTTGTGTGCAATATTTACTAAGTATCTATTGTTGATCTTTGTTTTGTTTTTCCCAATCAACAATGGTTTGTAAATCTTGTCTTTCTCTTAATTGAGGATCCAGTTTGTCTTATTCCTCTTAGGATATGTTCAGTAATAGCTTGTAGGCTGTTTAACAATCCTTCAGTTCTTTTGATATCTTATAGTGGATTGTAAAATCCACTCCTATCAAATGTAATAAGGGAGCTCTTTGAATTGATGAATACTAATAATATCATCAACCTAGGAGACCTGGTCAGAAGTTTCTTAGCTTGAGGAAGCGACTTTCTTAATGCCTAAGTACTGTCTGTTGTACATTTAATTGACTTAGTCTCTTTCTAGATGACTTATATCAATTTGGTCAATTATGGACTTTAATTCTTTTAAAGTCTGAGTTCTTTAATTATCCTTTCCTAGATAAAGTCTGGGTCTGAGAATTATTTATATTCTTCAGAGTTCAAGTATTTATAGAAGTTTGTACATCTATTTTTAGATGTATTCTTTTATTTCATATAGTTCTGGAATTGATCCATTAACTTATAGACTTCAATATTTCTTTTTCACAATTGTCAAGAACTTTCCTTTATTGAGAGAGATTCTTAGAGTATTTATACTTTTTTATAAACTATTTAAGATACTATACTATTGGTTAAAGTATTCTGAACAATGGAGTTATAGAAAGATGATGTAATAGTTACATTATTACTATGTAATTCTGATATCATAATGATGCTATTTATGATGTAATTTCTGATATAATTCTTTAACTATTTATGATATAGTGTTCTGGATTTCAACTAAGATTTGTGATATAATATATTACATCATAAAGTAGTGGTAGACTTCTGTAAAAGGAGTTAAACCTCTTCCAGAATCTTGGATTCCAATGAGGTAGTACAAGACTCTTCTGAGTCTAACTCAGACCTTATAGTCTCAGATGATTAGTCTCACATTGGCTGGTACAGGAAAACCCTGTGGCCAGGCGTTTATGGGTATCTGGACCTGAGAAATGGGTCCTTGGAATAGACTAATCAGTCTATTGAAGACATTATTCTCATATGGCCTTACATCATCATCATAAGGCTCTTGCAGGTTAAAGTTATTTATGAGATCTAATTCAATTTGACTTGTCAATTGGTTGTTAAGAGAACCAATTTCTGCAAGAATAACTCCTCTTATACCACTTATAGCAAAGGATATTTTTCAAAGAAGTTGATAGTGTAATGTGCCTGGCTCAATAGAGGCAAATTACAAGGTTGAGTGGCTGTTATAGATTGGCTTGAGCCCCCAGTTACTTTGTTAAAAAGCAACAAAATGTTCAGGTATTATAGGTGTGCTGGTGTCTAGTGGTATAATATTCAACAGCTAGAGACTTCTGTGTGCAATTTCCTAATTTGGCAGTATTCTTGGGTTGCATATGTAAATGAGTTTTCTTCTAGAGTAGCAGATGATCTCTGCATAATGGTGGATAATTTCATGTGACCTGGGTGGTCAAATTTCTCAAATTCAGTGGATTTCCTTAAAAGAGTGGGCTCTCTGGGAATCAGTGATCAGGTTCTCTTTTTAGCAGATTTCCTTAAGAGTGTAGATTCTGGATACTGATTGCTGGTGTGATAGCAATCGGGTTGATTAGTACAGATTGAGTGGTCAATGCAGTTGAGCGGGCATTGCAGTTAAGCATATGATGTGGCTGAATGAGGTGGCTGGAATGAGGTGGATCAGTATTACATGACGGATTGGCAGACAAAATGTAGAATAATGCAGATCGGTAGAATGTATTGAACTTCTTGAGAATGGACTTTGGCTGGCAAAGTTACATCAGAACTGCTTCATTTGCATGATAGATCACTGTGAAGGTGCATCAAGACTGACTTTGAGAGATGGATTTAAACTGATGGACTTCTCTTCAGACTTATCTGGAAAGCAAATCAAAAACAGTGGACTTCTCTTAAAAATGATGAACTTCTTTATATCAGAAAGTGGACCAGAGTGAAAATGAAGAACCAATGCTCATAATCTCCTTTTAACAGTGGCTCATTAGCAAACATATCTTCTAAGTGTTACAATCCAATCTTTAGGACTAAGGGGCTTTTGGCAGACATTTTTCCTAAGTGTATTTGGCAGGCAGATTTGTCTTTTGGTTTTTAGTTTTAATTTCAGACTGAGGTTTATTCACTCTTGTCTCTGGGGTATTTTATATATTGTGGTTGCTACCTGGTTGCTATCTGGCTAATTATAGAATGCTATTTATGGTATATTTGGGTGGACAGCCACTGTCCACATTATTTCCTTTTTTGGTTATCTGGCTATTTATACAGTTTTCCACAGCAATGATTGCTGTGCTGGTTACTATGCTATGCTAAGTATTCATGTCATCTGGTTTGTTCACATCATCTGGCTAATTATGAGGGGTTCGTGTCATCTGTTTGTTTATATCATCAGCTTATTTGCATCATCTGGCAATAATTTAAGTGGTATGTTTTTGTGGTCTATCACATCAGCCCCCACTAAAGGATGGTCTGTCTCAGACTATCCTTTAGTCATCATTCCAGTATACATAAGTATCTTCTGCATCTATATCTGTGCCATCATCTTCTGTATCTGGGTCACTCCATTCTAGTTCTAGATCTTCTTCTTGTCCTTTAGGAAACAGGAAGTCTACTTATTGGAGGGTACTCTGGAAGGTGGTCTTATTCATTTAGTGGATATCATTGAGGTAGAAGTGAGACTGTACTAGGGCTCCAATATTTCGTTTATATAGAGTATAGATTCATTTGGCAGTTCTTGCTTCTCAGCAGGTTATGCTAGCTGGTCCTCCAATATATGGCTGTTCTTATAACAGTTGTCCAATATTGTAGAAGGCTTGCAGGTGGTGGATCTGAAGCAATCTCTGGGCAATGGCAAGATTCTCTTGATGCTTCTGAATCAATTGTATTGGAGTTCCTTCAAGTTGGCAGAACTGGGGCAAGAGAATTGGCAGGACTTGGAAGGAACTGAGAATAAGGGTCTGGAGGCACTGGTCTCTCCTCTAGGTCATGGTTTGTGCAGGTATATCTTGAGTTAGTTGATATGAACTGGAGTTCTCAAGATATATCCATTCATGCTTCTTATATATGTAGATACTGGTTCCTCTGATGTTGTATACAAGGTATGATCCTTTCCATTTCAGTTCCAGTTTGGTGGCAAAGTTTGTCTCAATCATGCTTCTCCAAACTAGGACTTGATCTCCAATCTTGATCTTCTGATCCTTCTGTTTCTGGTCATAATACTTCTTTTGTCTTTTCTGGGCCTTGATAATCTGGTTTTGGGTATCTTTTTGCAGCTGATCTCCTTTTTCAAGAAGCTTTCTGAGATTCTCATAGTCAGCAGTTCTGGTCTTCTTGGCAAACATTATTTCGAAGAGCTTTTGTTTGGTTGAGGCAATAGGAGTATTTCAGATTTTCAATAGGATTTCAGATAAACAGAGATCCCAATTGGTAGGATTAACCTTGGCAAGTCCTTTCTTGATGGTCTGGTTCATTCAATCGGTCATTCCATTGATTTGGGAGTGATAGGAGGTAGTTCTTTTCAGGTGGATCCTATGAATTTGTACATAACTTGAAATTATATTATTTACAAATTCAGTTCCTTGGTCAGAGATAAGTTCTTCAGGGAGTCCATATCAGTAGGTGAGATCATGAAGATGTCCAACAATGGTCAGAGCATCTGCAATCTCTATGGGGTATGCTTCAGGCCATTTGGTCAAATATTCAACAAATACTAGAATATATCTGTTTTGTTTTAGTGTTTTGGTGTTTTTTTTTTTTTTTTTTTTTTTTTTTTTTTTTTTT
>RQIL01040413.1:0-16810 GCA_003951145.1 Jimgerdemannia lactiflua | reverse complement strand
GTACGCCGAGGCAGAGCTGCTGTACCAACGGGGCTTGGCGATCAAAGAGAAGGTGTTGGGACCAGAGCACCTGGGCACAGCAACAACTCTGATCAATCTGGCTGGGCTCTACAAAAGCCAGGGCAAGTACGCCGAGGCAGAGCCGCTGTACCAACGGGGCTTGGCGATTTCAGAGAAGGTGTTGGGACCAGAGCACCCGAGCATAGCAACAACTCTGAACGATCTGGCTGGGCTCTACGAAAGCCAGGGGAAGTACACTGAGGCAGAGCTGCTGTACCAACGAGGCTTGGCGATCAAAGAGAAGGTATTGGGACCAGAGCACCCGAGTACAGCAGCAACTCTGGACAATCTGGCTGGGCTCTACGAAAGCCAGGGCAAGTACGCTGAGGCAGAGCCGCTGTACCAACGTGGCTTTGCGATCAAAGAGAAGGTGTTGGGACCAGAGCACCCGAGCACAGCAATAACTCTGATCAATCTGGCTGGGCTCTGCAAAAGCCAGGGCAAGTACTCTGAGGCAGAGCCGCTGTACCAACGGGGCTTGGCGATTTCAGAGAAGGTGTTGGGACCAGAACGTTTTCACAAACTAGGCGATGAAGCGGCAAAATTTTGATAGTAACCTAATCGATATTAATTGGCTTAGCCATGGTTCTGTCATCCTTAATTGGCATTGCTCTTTTTGATGTGCACAGAGTATTATATTTTGCATTGATAATCTCTTTTAATACACCTATTAACCTCACAGTGTTTTTATTTTTGAAAATCCAAAGTCCTTGTCACTACATAGCCAATAAATGTACATCACTGCCTGAGCATTCGTTCGAACTCTGCAAAATAAACCTTAGCACTTGTAACATATGCTCTCTTTATCTGAACATGTATATTTAATTCATCACTTGGTAATGCAAAATGCATGTCTACCACAGTATCTCTATTATCGAACAAGTATGGAATATAATAGTATACAGATGTTAGGTTGTATTAATAAGGCTTCTTTGTTTTCACATTCAAGATGCTCAATACCTAGTTGCTAGATCTCCTTTTTCGAATTTGGTAGCTTCTCCATGTATGCTCCCAGGATCATAACAATGTTTGGCAAAGTGATCACCTTCCTGGTGCTGCTTGCCCACTTCATGAAGATGATGATGCGAGGGTGGCATGAATTGCACATGACCTCAAGGAATCTCACAGACTGTGGACATTTATTATTAACTTGCCCATCACAAATCCCACTTATCCTCCATTCCTTAGTAAGATCAAATATGTTATTCCAAACCTCATACAAGCCAAATTTTCAACAATTTTAACTAAGCCTTTTTCAACTCATGACATTATCTACTGAATTTCCCCAAAATCCAATGTCTTCTGAAGGCAATGCCATGAATATCAACATAGAAGCCAGTATGTTAGAAAGCCAGCTAATGATCAAGAGATCATAGTGAAATGCTAATAATATAGATAGAGAGGCAGTGAATAATAGAACTTTAATAATCTGTAGGTTTAATTCCATGAATGGATATTTATAGTAAATTTTCATCATTGAGCAAAATCTGCCTATTTTTTTTTTTTGAGCCTATCATAAATATCCCATGCGAATTGACCATGCTAGTAATGCTGCTTCTTGACAGCTGAACCAAAAGCCAAATGGATGTCGAAATATTATGAAAAATATTCTGGCTTTGTATTGTAATGAGCTGAGAAAACATACTATCTGAATTGCAAGATAATATGAACATTAGCATAGCATAGTGACCAGTACAGCAACCATTGCTGTGGAAAACTATATAAATAACCCAGATAGCTGAATTAGGAAAAGTGAACCCCCAAGGTCTGGTTGACCCCCAAGGTCCAATTCTGCCATAAATAGCACTCTATAATTAGCCAGATAGCAACCAGATAGCAACCACAATATAAAATACCCCAGAGACAAAAGTGAATAAACCTCAGTCGGAAATTGAAACCAAAAGCAAAAGACAAGTCAGTCTGCCAAACACACTTAGGAGAAATACCTACCAAAAGCTCCTTGGTCCTAAAGAAATTAGATTGCAATATGTAGGAGATATGCCTGCTGATGAGTCACTGTTAAAAGGAGATTGTGAGCATTGGTTCTTTATTTTCACTTCAGTCTACTTTTCAATACAAAAAAGTTTTTGGTTCACTTGCCAGATAAGTCTGAAGAGAAGTTCACTATTTTCAAAGAAATCTGCCAGTTTAAGTCTGCCTCTCAAAGCCAGTCAATTGATGTAACTTTGAAGTCTGAGTTTATCACCTATTTCAAGAGAAGTCTGCCATTTTCAAGTCTGTTCTCAAGAATCCACATTCAAGTTTGCTAACAGAAAAAGCTGCCATTTTTGAGATATCTACTGCTTAAGGAAAAAGCCACCCAGTTTTCAAGAAGTCCACTACATTTTTGTCCACTAATCTGCCACATTCTGCTGATCCACATTGTTCAAGTAACTGCATCGACTGCCTAACCCACATCAACCACTTAGCTGTATCATTTGAGAAGACTGCACCTGAGAAATCCACCACATTTAGTCTACTTGTCTGAATAAGAAGCCTGATCACCTGTTGATTGCTGTCATACCAGCAACCTATATCCAGAACCTGCACTTTTAAAGAAATCCACTAGAAAAGGAATCTGATCACTGATTCCCAGAGAGCCCACTTTTAAGAAAATCTGCCTGATTACTCAAGATTACCAGATCACACAAATTAATCTGTCACTCAAAAAGGAAACCCATTCATATGCACAACTCAAGAATACTGCCAAATTAGGAAATTGCACACAAAAGTCTCCAGCTGTTGAATATTATACCACTAAACACTAGCACCAGTATCAATACTAGTACCAAATCTATAAATCCTGAACATTTTGTTGCTTTTTGACAAAGTAACTGGGGGCTCAAGCCAATCTATACAGCTACCCAACCTTATAATTTGCCTCTATTGAGCCAGGAACATTACATTTCAGGGCTCAACTGGAAATATTCTCAAAAGAATTAGTGTGACTTTTCAGCTCACAGAACTCAACCTTCAACCTGGAGACCAGTATCACTACAACCTTTGATAGGGTACCAATCTCAGCTACTACAGAAGAAGAAATCCCAGCACCACAAAGTATTTGGACAGGAAGAGACATAATAACCTCTAGAATCAGATACCACTCAGCATCAGAAGGATCTGATATTGTAGAACCTAGTACTGTATAAAATCCTCCACCAGTAGCTATACCAACCAGAGATTTTAATGAGCTCATACCAGACAAAGTAGATAACACTAACCAAGACTTTAACAATCTTGTCCAAGACCTCAACAATCATCTTGAAAGATTCCCCCCAAGAGTCTTCCCTGATTTACCCAGACCAGTTACCCCAACCCTAAGAATAAAACCCACAAGACTCCCCAGAATAGTACAGAGAAGAGCACCATAACTCAGATCCTCTGCACCTTCAAGCTCATACCCATCAACAGCCAACAACTCAGAATCAGAACCAGAAATTGAAACAGAATCAGAGGTCAGTGAAGACAAAATGAGCACAATACTACCTACATTTGCAGAATACCCTGAGGAAGATCTAAGAGAATTCATAGATGTAATCAAAGAAATAGCAGCCCTAAGAGATTTGTCAACCCAAAGATGAATTAATATCTTCAGGGCACAACTGAGAGAACCAGCCAAAGGTATCTTCACTAGAACTGCAAATGATGTCAACACAGACCTAGGAGATGTCATGGAGAATGTAAGAACAGAAGAAGAACAATATGAGGCCATGCAGCACTGGATCATTGAAAAGTATGCAGGAAACAAAACTCGCCATAAGGCTCAAGAATCCATCATAAGAATGAAGATGAACCTTGGAGAATCCCCAAGGGCATTCTTCACTAGAATCTAGAAGAGAATGTATACTGTCAGATTCAATGCTATCAATCAAGACATCATCAGTCCAATGACCTTCATGAATGGAATCCCACTCAATATTGCTCAACATGTCTGAACCCTGGGCATCAGGAAGCCTGAAGAGCAAGTAGATGCAGCCCAAGGATATTTTGATATCAAGTAAGGAACCACCTGGACTGACAATCAAAAAGAAGATAAAGAGGACCTCTTGGTCAAGACCCTGCAAGGAATTCTTCAAGAAGAAATAAGAGGAGAAAAATCTACCAAAGAATGGAAGAAGGACAAGAATGAGATTCAAGACCTCAATTCAAAAGTAGACAGACTAGTTGGGCAGATTGAAAGGCTCACCACATGTGAAAATCGGAATTACCAGCCAAGCTATCCCCATGAAAATTGGAATCACCAGCCAAGGTACACCCATATGAAAATCAGGATTATCAGAGGAATTACCCATCATCTGATAGTTGAAACTATTCTCAAAGAGATAGAGCAGGAGTCCAATACTACAAGTGTAGACAGCAAGGACACTATACTATGGAATGCAACAATCAAGGCAGCTCCAGAAATTCTGAACCACTGAATCAAAAGGACACCCACAACAAAAGGACAGAAGCTAACCCAGTAGAAGACTATGAGCAGAGTGACAGTGAGGAATACAGTGATCTAGACCTGTACCCAACCAAGGCTAAGTATGAAACAGTCTACCCAGTAGAAAAAAGAAAGAGAGCAGTAGGCCACCCCTGAGCAGCTGAGAAGCCACCAAAAAGAACAAGAAGAAGAATCATTTGAAATGAAGATGAAGAAGAATAGGTTGACACACCTCTCTGGTCTCCTTCACTCTTTATTCCTAGAGCTACTATCAATGGAGAAGATCTCCTATCATAATCTACTGATGAAGAGATGGGAGAAGAACCAGAATTGGAAATCAAGACTCCAAAGTCCAAGAAGAAATACATCCCAAAGACCATATCCTGGGACATCTACAATGAAGCCTGGAAGAAGATCCAAGAAGCCAAGATGGAAGTCCCCCTCCTGCAGTTCCTACAATTGACACCTGCTGGAGTAAGAAACAAATTGCTATGAACTACCAGATTCTATACAAGAAGAGTTCCCATCCCTTAAGAAGAACCAGCAACCCCAGCAGTACAAGCTGCAGAAAGGCATGTCAGCACCTATTTGTTTGGAGAAATCAGAGACCAGAAGGCGAAAATCCTCATTGATATAAGAGCAGCTGTATGTATAATTGCCAAGAAATTCCTGGACAGTATTCAATAGCCCATTGATGGACCCTCTAGCCTCAGCATCATAGTAGCAGATAGAGCTCAAACTCAACCCCTAGGAGAAGTCCAAAACATCACCATCACTCTTGGATACATCCAGTTTGCCAGTTGTAACCAAAGCTATCACCTATGATATGATCCTTGGCACCAATTGGATGAAAGAGATGAATGCAGATATCAACATTGGTCAACAAGTGCTCAAATTCGACTACAGAGGAAAGAAGTATGAAGTCAAGGTCACTTGCTTCAAACTTTCAAAGAAAAAGAAGAAGGTAACCATTCAAGAAGAATATGCCAGCAGTGAAGAATCTACCACAGAAGAGGAAGAAGAAGAGGACTCTGAAGATGATAATGACCTCAGACTGAGGCCCCAAATCAACATGGTAGAAGACAGACCAGAAGACAATGTGTGGGTATAAGATACTATCCCCATCACAATTGGAGCTATTGCTGGAGAAGCCAGAGGATGCACCAGATGCCTCCAAAGACAGAAATGCAAAGAACACTCATCCAGACATGTGGGAATTCAAAAAAGCCCTGGCACTACTTGCACTGAATGCAGAAGAAGAAAGAAGAGATGCCTCCACAATACTCAACCAAAAAGCCATGCACAAATAATGCCTAACACTGAAATTGAAGCAGCAGAAATTCAAGCAATTTGGGACTAGCCCCCCAGAGAAGAAAATGATAGAATTTCTGAGAATGAAGAGCTCCCCACAGTTGTTTCATAGGATGATCCGAATTGGCAACCTCAAGAAGAAGATAATACACTCTGGAGTGAAGAAGAAGCTGGACCCAGCACACTGCCAGTCATCCTAAGACCTGAAACTCATCAGGAAAAAGCCTTCCAAATGGACAGATGCCCCCACCAAGTCGTTTTCCACTGACCAAGAGACTACTGCTAAGAATCTGTCACCAAATGGAGTAGGATTCTACACTCAGACTGAAGTGAAACCCCTCTCTACCCTCCTACCAAAGTATGATGTGAATGGATGCAGATTTCCAAAGCTAGGAGAAATCAAAGAAAGAAAGAAGTACTTCCAAGCCATGGGATATTGCCATAATGGAAAGCACCCAAGATGCTGGCCTTGTCAACATGAAAAGATCCATCTCAGCAAGGATGTGATTGTACACATACTCAAGAGAGGAGATGACTGAGCAAAGATTTGAAAAGAGAGAAAGAAAAGCCTATAAGAAAGGTCCTCAAGATATATGATCTAGGAGAAGATATTCTGGCTCTCATTCACCATGCAACTTGCCAAGGATGGATAGATGATGCTATCAATTTCATGGAAGCCCTGGACCCCACTGGAAGAAGAGGAATTAATTATCTTCAAGACCCCTCCACTGGAGCAAGATGGCCACATCTAGATATCAGAGATTGGAGATCTGATGCCACAGGAGCCTCAGCCTATGGACAGCCTACACTTGGACTTGGCAAGAACATTGCACAGTTCACTCTACTTCACCCCAATGCAATTCTACCGAAAAAAGCACACCAAGAAGATGTTGGCTATGATCTTAGCAGTCTTTATGATACCACTATGGGCCCTGAAAGTACAAAGCTCATGAGAATCAGTATTGTCATGCAACTACCAAAAGGAACTTACATCCAGTTGACCTCAAGGTCTGGACTAGCCCTTGAAGGACTTTCTACTGAAGGAGGAACCATTGACCCAGGATACATAGGTGAAATCAAAGTCATCCTAAGAAATGGAAGTGGTGAATGGATTTGAATCTACAAAGGAGACAAAATTACACAGGCAGTCTTTCTCGAGTACAAGACCCCTCAGTGGCAAGAAGTACCAAAGCTCACTCAAGGAACCAGAAAAACCAAAGGATTTGGAAGCTCAGACAAGAAAGAAGTACACCTCCTTCAAGTCAGCTGATTCAAAGCCACTCAGCAAGTTTTTCACCAGTCAGTAAAGCTTCACAAGAACCTCTTCCTGAGCCAGGAGAACAAACCACCATCGAAATCTTTGCACCACCAGACCCCAGGAACTCTTCTTTGAACCCAATGAAGAAATCCGAAATCTGCACATAGAAGGGTACACATTCCCTGATAAGATTAATCCAGTACACTCCCAAGCAATCAATATAAGCTGGGATAACATCATCCTGCCAAAAGGAACCATCATTGGACACCTTGTGCCTTACTTTAACCAAACATACAGAGAAGTTTATAAATTAAACTTACAGGGAAATGGCAAAAGGTCACAGAAGAAAGGAAAGGCCCCTCTGAGACTCAGGAGAAAGTGAAGCCTTCCACAAACATTGGAGAAGAATTGACTCCTTAGCAACAACAACAATTGACTGAACTCCTTCATAAATATCAGAACATCTTCACCACAGACTATGGCAACCTGCCATACAACCCATTGTACCACCACAGTATAAATACAGGAAATATAACACCCATCTGACAGAAACCATATAAGATACCCCACTACTTAAAGATATTCAAGAAAGAATACATACAGGAACTCTTAGACAATGGAGTCATCTGACCCTCTACCAGCCTTTGGGCTAGCCCTATACTTATAGTACCAAAGAAAGGAGGATGGAGACTTATTGTAGACTTCAGGAAACTCAATATAGTAACTGAAAAAGATATATACCCCTTGCTCCAAATTGATGATCTTCTGGACTAGCTACAAAATGCAAGTTACTTCAGCAGTATAGACCTATTCACAGGATTCCATGAGATATCAATGGACCCAAAGATATTCAAAAGACAGCTTTCCTTGCCCTAGGTAAATTGTTTGAGTATCTTTGAATGCCCTTTGGACTCTATAATATACCCCCAACCTTTCAGTGAATGATGAACTCAGTATATGCCCCTCTCATCCACTACTGCCTGATTGTTTATGTGAATGATTCCAACATCTACTCAGAAAATTTTAAAGACCACCTGTAAGACCTTGAGGAATTCTTCAAACTCACTTGACAAAACCACCTGAGACTCAACTCAAAGAAGTGCTACTTTGGCAAACAGAAGCTTGAATTCCTTGGATTCGTGGTCTCTAAAGATGGAACACATGCAGACCCCAAGAAGATTGAAAAAGTCAACAATTTCCCTGTCCCTAAGACCCCAAAGGAAGCCCTGTCCTTTCTGATGCTTGCATCTTACTAATAGGAAGATTTATCAAGGGATTTGCTGAAATCTCTGCTCCAATCCAAACCTTGCTGAAGAAAGGAGTACTGTTCCAATGGAAGGAACCACAGGAAGAGGCCTTCTGAAAACTACAATACTGTCTGACTTCAGCACCAATCCTAGTCCAACCAGACCTGCAGAAACCTTTCATCCTATACACTGATGCATTCAAGAATGGTCTCAGAGCTATTCTTGTACAAGAAGGACCTGACAAACAGTACCATATGATAGCTTATGCAAGCAGAGCCACCAACAAGCAGCAGACCAACTATGGGAGCACCAAATTGGAATGCCTTGCAGTCATATGAGCAGTTACCCTGTTCAAACATTACCTCATTGGAAGAAAGTTCATCCTTCTCACAGACCATACAGCTCTCAAATGACTATTGCACTGAAAAGACCCCACTGGAATCCTTACCTGATGGATCCTTATCCTTCAAGATTATGAAATCACATCATCCACAAAGCAAGAAGAACTCACAGCAATATTGATATTCTTTCCCACATGACCCAATGAATCAAAGGAAGGGTATACCACAGAACTGCACCCTTAAAGAAGTTCCCATGACCATCAAGGAGCAAGAAGACCTCATCTGACAAGAACACCAGAAAGCCCACCAAGGACAGACAAATACCGAAGACAAAATTTGAAAAAACTATCAATATTGGTCCTATCTCAGAACTCAAGTCTGAGATATCATCCAGAAGTATGACATCTGTCTAAGGAAGAAAGAATCATCAAGCCCCTCTACAACTGTTGTGAAATTTAGAAGGAATAGAAGAGAGATTTATTTATCACTCAAGTAATGCGCTTTTACATGTTTGTTGATGATGTCACTCCAATGCCACTGTGCTACAAATTATCTATATCAAGTGCTATATTGGTTGCAACCTGTAATCTCAACACTCCCACTCAATGAGATAAAGAATACAAATGCAAACAAAACATTACCAATGGAATGCTATCTAGATGACCAAAAAAGGTCGAAATTCCCTTCTTATAAGTATAAAAATAGGTAAGAGAAGTAGTGAAAAATGGAAATCCTGAGCAATATTATAGGTTCCCATCACAAATATTTGCCATAACACTCATTCTATCCGTCGTTTCGCCATAATATTTATTTTTACCCATCGTTCGCTGTAATACCCATTCCTTGCATGCAAAAATTGAACTTTGCCTTTGGAAGGGCCTTCGTTAGCGAATCTGCCACCATTTGCTCCATAGGGATGTATAACAGGCATATAGCCTCGTTTTCAATGCATTCTCATATATAATAGTGTTGTATATTGATATGCTTGGTCCTTGCATGATATATAGGGTTCTTTGCCAAAGCAATAGTAGATTGGTTGTCCTGTCACATAGTTGTAGATTATTGAGGGAATCCCAGATCCTTTAGCAGTTCACGAAGCCAGATGGCTTCCTTCATTGCTATAGACAATGCTTGATATTCCACTTGCATAGATGACATTGCTACCGATGATTGCTTACGAGTTTGCCACGAGATGGCTCCACTGTCATCGAGATGGAAGAAGTATCTGTCATAGACCTTCTGTCATCCAAGTCCCCAGCCCAATCAGCGTCACATGCACTGGAAAGGCTTACAGTAACAGTACTCCTGCTTAATCTTTTAACTTCTTTATCACTCAAATTGAGCATATAACTCTTTGTACCTTTAATGTATCTGAATATGCAGTTGATTGCCATCCAATGCAAGTTGTTGTAGCATGATGCATATTGTACCACCTTGTTAATTGCATACAATAGGTCAGGTCTCATTCCGAGCATTAGATACATAAGGGATCCTACCACTTGTCGATAGGGAATATCATTATTGTCGGGTGTATTGGACTTCTTTAATCTCACAGACGCCTCCATCGGTGTTCCGACTGGCTTGCACTCGCTGATGCCAAATCACTCGAGTATTGTCTGAATGTAGGCTTTTTGACTTAGGCATATAGTACGCATGCTCCTGTCACATATGATAGATATCCCCAAAAGGAAAGACACGTCACCCAAATCTGTCATCTTGAACTTCTTGTGTAGTGCCACCTTTACTTCATTGATCTCACTTGTCATCCCAACCAGAATAATATTGTCGACCCAAATTCCCAGGTACACCATTCCTGAGAGTGTATAATGAGTATATATGCATAGATCCGCCTTGCATCATTTGAATCCATTTTCTTCTATGAGGTAATCATTGATCTTTCGATTCCATAGCCTCACTGTTTGTTTTATGCCATAGAGACCTTTGTGTAATCAGTATACTAACTCCTTTCCATTATCATAGAGTTCGTATCCTTATGGTTGATAGACGTATAGTTCTGTATCCACATCTCCATTTAGAAAGGCTGTCTTAACATCCATTTGATGTATCTCATAATTGAACTTGGCTCCGATCGCAAGAAGTATCCTAAGCAAAGTAAGCTTGAATACCAGGGAAAACGTCTCGTCATAGTTGATTCCAAAGTCTTACAAATACCCCTTTGCCATGAATTGGGCCTTGTATCATTCTATGCCACCATTGCTATTGCGCTTGATCTTATATATCCATCGGGATCCTATGGCTTGTCGATTTGCCGGAAGAGGGACCAAATCCCACATATCATTCTCGATGAATGAGCCATACTTCTCATCTATAGTCTTTTTCCATTCCTTTTTATCATCTGAATGAATGGCTTCATCATAGTGTGCCGGCTCATCAGTCATTGCTATGTAAGCGCATTCGCAAGCGTAGTTCACATAATGCTGCTTGCGATGAGATGACTTGGGTGGGCTCCAATAGTTTCCCAGATCTGCTTGGACTTCATTATTCATCCCAGACTTGTGCTTTTTCTTATCCTTCGGAGAGATGTCATCTTCTTCATTATCTGTGATCTCCATAATTCTCAGTTCAGGAAGTCTTATAGGTACTTGTGTTGTTGAACTCATAGGCATAGGTTGTGTTACTGTTGCTGTTGCTGGGATCCCAATCATCGGTGTAGTTGCATTCACCATTGGCGTAGTTCCACTCGCCATTGGATTGATTACAGATAGGAATTTCCATGCGAATTTCCTTTGCTTTCTCTTTGAACTGAACATCGCAAGAGATGACTATACAGCGCTTTTGCATGTTCCACAACCTGTACGCTGATCTGTCGTATCCAAGGAATATATACTTATCTGCCTTAGGCTCGAATTTTCCTCTATTTCCACCTTTATCCAATACATAAGATTCACTTCCAAATGTCCATAAGTGCAAGACATCGGGCTTGGATCTACTCCATAATTCTTCCAGAGTAAGATTATCATCTTTAGACTGTATGCTGCTCTCTTTGGTTAAAGCTCAAGAAATACATCGATTGCATATATACACCGCTGTGTTCAATGCTTTGGCCCAGAAGGATTGTGGCAAACCAGCTGCATTCATCATCATTCGGGCCATCTTGATGATCATTCGATTGAACTGTTCCACCATGCCATTTTGTTGTGGAGTATAGGGAGCCATTCTAGTATTTCGTATTCCATGCTCTTTTAAGAATTGTTTGAAGGACTTGTTTATGTATTTTTTCCTGTTATCCGAGCATAGCATCCTTATCCGATGTTTCATATCATTCTCCATGCTCACCTTGAATTCTTTGAATTTTTTGAATGCTTTACTCTTTGCTGAGAGGAAGTACATGTGGGCCTTACGAGTGTAATCGTTGATGAAAGTAATAAAATACTTCTTCCCAGAATGTGATGATGTATGCATGGGACTGCAGATGTCCATATGTATAAGATCGAGTATGCCACTCACTCATTTTGTCCATTCCTGAAAAGACCTTCGAGAAGCCTTATTCGCTGTGCAGTCATCGCAAAAGAAATTCGAAGATATACAGTTCGGCAATCCTTTCACCGAGCTATTTCTCATCATCGGTTCTAAGCTTGTCTGGCCGATATGTCCTAACTGTTCATACCATATATGCCAGGTGTCATTTGTCATTGCAGAATGTATCGATGTACTGTTCGGCATGCCGTTGATTGCGTAAAGGTTCCCTCTTTTCAATGTATATATTAATTCCTTATTGTTCTTTAGATCCATTACTGTTACTCTGTTCAGGTGTATATTTACTCCTTTGTCTCCTCAGGCCATCATTCGTCCTATCGAGAAGAGATTTTTGCCTATATCTGGAGTGTATAGTACATCTGCAAAGGTGCCTGAGGGTTCTTTGACCTATCTGTACAGGTGTATACCAACATTTCCTTTGCCCTGAGCATAGATCACATTGTTGTCGCCTAGTTTGATAGGTACAGGATGCTCGAACTTCTCATATGTAGAGAACCATTCATGGTGTGCCATCATATGTTGCATTGCACCAGAGTCCATGAGTCAAACTTCTTTGCTGCACACATTAGTGCTCGTACTTATGTTTGCATGTTGGCAGCTCTCTGCCTCCATGAAGAATATCCCATCATCGCTCTGATTGTTGGTGTCCACGACATTTGCCTGACCACATTGGTCTCCCTTTTCTTTCTTCTTTAGATTGCAGTCTTGGATGCGATGTCCGGGCTTATCACAGTAGAAGCACTTACTGCCGAATTTGGCACATTGACTATCTCATTGTCCATTGCATTGACCTTGTCCTTTGCTTGGCTTTTCTTTGCCTCAACCACGTGTGCCGTAGAATGCTTTCTCGTCATAGTCTTCGTTTGCACCATTGTTCTGCCTTGATTCATCATTTAATAGGCTCATGATGACGTGCTTGTAGTCCAAAAGCTTATCGGATTCCCGCATAGCAGATATGACAACGTTATATGTGTCTGGAAGGCCTCGTATAAGGGCCAGGACCTTGTCTTCCTCCCTGATGGTGTAGAAAGTGAGTTCACCTGATTCGTCAGATCATTGACGCGGTTGGCATATTCTTGAATGCTCTCCTTGGGCTTCATCCGTAGAGTAAATAATTGTCCCTTCAGGTGGAATCTGTTGGACGCAGATGCTTATTGATGATGATCATGTAAGGTCTCCCAGGCTTCATTCGCTGTCATAGCATTCATAACAAGTTTCATTTGCTCATTCGATAGAGTGAACATGATCTCCCTCAATGCCTTGTGATCCTTCACTGGGTTGTATCTCATTACTTGCACCTGTGGCTTCCAATAGTTCTCTAGACCACATTTCTCTAAGAGATTCCTCATATGGTATGCCTATATGGCATAATCCTTACCATTGAAGACAGGGATCATCCTTCTTGTCATCATAGCCACCACCGGAGCAATCACCAGGGCATCCACCGGAGGGACTGTAGTACCCACGCTGGTACCTGCTCTGCTTGTGTTACTTGCTGGGCTTGGTGCCGCAGCACTTGAGCTTGGGCTTCCTGGGTTTGACATCTTCATATGTTGTAGTGTAGCATATACTAAAGAGGTGTGTATATTATCCACTAACCGGAGCTCATAACCTTTGTTGTGAAATTTAGGAGGAATAGAAGAGAGATTTATTTATCACTCAAGTAACATGCTTTTAATAATGTCACCCCAATGCCACTGCACCACAAATTATCTATATCGAGTGCTATATCGAGTTGCAATCTGTAATCTCAACAATAACTGATTCCCCCACTCACTCACATCTTTCAAAGATGGAGAGTAGACATAATTGGACCCCTGCCAGTAATACTAAGATGAAATAGATACATCCTAGTATTTGTTGAACATCTGACCAAATGGCCTGAAGCATACTCCATGGATATTGCAGATGCCCTGACCATTGTTGGACATCTTTATGACCTCACCCTCCAATATGGACCCCCTAAAGAACTCATCTCTGACTGTGGAACTAAATTTGTGAATAATATAATCTCAAGTTTACATGAATTCATGGGATCCACCTGAAAAGAACTACCTCTTATCATCCACAAATCAATGGAATGACTGAAAGAATGAACCAGACCATTAAGAAAGAACTTGCCAAGGTTAATTTTACCAATTGGGATCTCAGCTTATCTGAAATCCTATGGGAAATCCAAAACACCCCTGCTGTCTCAACCAAACAAAAGTCCTTCAAAATGATATTTGCCAAGAAGACCAGAACTCCTGATCATGAGAACCTCAGAAAACTTCTTAAAAAAGGAAATCAGCTGTGAAAAGATACCCAGAATCAAATTATCAAGGCTCAGGAAAGAAAAGAAGTATTACAACCAGAAGCAGAAGGATCAGAAGATCAAGATTAGAGATCAAGTTCTAGTTTGGAGAAGTATGATTGAAACAAACTTTCCCACCAAACTGGAGCTGAAATGGAAAGGACCATACCTTGTATACAACATCAGAGGAACCAGTATTTATATAAGAAGTATGAATGGACAAATCTTGAGAACTCTAGTTCACATCAATCACCTCAAGATATATCTGTACAAACCATGACTCAGAGGATTTACCAGTGCCTCTAGATTCTGATTCTCAGCTCCTTTCAAGCCCTGCCAATTCCTCTACCCCAGTTCTACCAACTTGAAGGAACTCCAATATAATTGATTCAGAAGCATCAAGAAAATCTTGCTATTGCCCAGAGATTGCTTCAGATCCACCATCTACAAGCCTTCTACAATATTGGACAACTGTTACAAGAACAATCCTACATAGGCAACTCAGCTAGTATAACCTGCAGAGAAGCCAGGACTGCCAAAAAAATATTCACTCTATATGAATGAAATATGGGAGCACTTGTATAGGCCCAGTTTCATCTAAATAACATTCAGAAGATAAATGAAGAAACCTTCTAAAGTATCCTCCAACAAGTAGACTTCCTGTTTCCTAAAGTACAAGAAGAAGATCCAGAATTAGGATGGAGTGACCCAGACACAGAAGGAGATGATAGTACAGGCATAGATGTAGAGGATGCTTATGGATACTAAAATGATGACTAAAGGATAGTCTGGGACTGACCACTCTTTAGTGGGGGCCAATGTGACAAGCTAAGAAAACATACCACCTAAATTGCAAGATAATGTGAACATTAGTATAGCATAGTAACCAGTACTGCAACCATTGCTGCGGAAAACTGTATAAATAACCCAGATAGCTGAATTAGGAAAAGTGAACCCCTAAGGTCCAGTGGACCCCCAAGGTCCAGTAGACCCCCAAGGTCCAATCTTGCCATAAATAGCACTCTATAATTAGCCAGATAGCAACCAGATAGCAACTACAATATATAAAATACCCCAGAGACAAGAGTGAATAAACCTTAGTCTGAAATTAAAACTAAAAGCAAAGGACAAGTCTGCCTGCCAAACACACTTGGGAGAAACCTCTGCCAAAAGCCCCTTGGTTCTAAAGAAATTGGATTGCAACACTTAGGAGATATGCCTGCCAACAAGCCACTGTTAAAAGGAGATTGTGAGCATTGGTTCTTCATTTTCACTCCAGTCCACTTGCCAATACAAAGAAGTTTTTGGTTCACTTGCCAGATAAGCCTGAAGAGAAGTTCGCCATTTTCAAAGAAATCTACCAGTTTAAGTCTGCCTCTCAAAGCTAGTCAATTGACATAACTTTGAAGCTTGAGTTTGCTGCCTGTTTCAAGAGAAGTCCACCATTTTCAAGTCCATTATCAAGAATCTGCATTCAAGTTCACCACTAGGAAAGGCTGTCATTTTTGAGATATCTGCTACTTATAGAAAAAGCTGCTCAGTTTTCAAGAAGTCCGTCACATTTTTGTCCACCAATCTGCTGTATTCCACTGATCTGCATCATTCAAGTAACCACATCAACTATCTAACCCACATCAACTGCTTAGCCACATTGTTTGAGAAGACCACACTTGAGAAATCCACCACATTTAGTCTGCTTGCCTGAATAAGAAGCCTGATCGCCCATTGATCGCCATCACACCAGCAACCTGTATCCAGAACCCACACTCTTAAGGAAATCTGCTAGAAAAGGAATCTGATTACCAATTCCCAGAGAGCCTACTTTTAAGGAAATCCACCTAATTACCCAAGATTGCTGGGTCATACAAATTAGTCCATTACTCAAAGAGGAAACCTGAGGAAACCCATTCATATGCACAACACAAGAATGCTGCCAAATTAGGAAATCACATGCAAAAGTCTCCAGCTGTTGAATATTATACCACTAAACACCAGTACCAGCACCAACACTAGTACCAGATCTATAAATCCTGAACATTTTGTTACTTTTTGACAAAGTAACTAGGGGCTCAAGCAAATCTACATAGCCACCCAACCTTGTAATTTGCCTCCATTAAGCCAGGCACATTACAGTATCAATGGCAGTAAGGCAACTCTGGATGCATTCCAAGAACTAGCAAAGAACTTAGAATAAGAATGTGTTGATTGATCAGGTTCAAATCAAGGATGGGCTGGCTTCTGCTTCTATATATTCTGGCAACTGCAGAGATACTATTGTGATGAATCTATTCATCATGAAGATAACAAATGAGGAATCTTCATCTGCAATCACTATCTTTTTTTTTTTTTTTTTAATAAGATCAAGTCCCTGCAGAT
>RQIL01040402.1:0-16817 GCA_003951145.1 Jimgerdemannia lactiflua | reverse complement strand
ATGCCCATAATAATAATACGCGAAACATCACTTCGTTCCACGGGCTGGCCTGGCTTTGTGGCGGTTCTTTGCTGGCCTGGCTTTGTTGCGGTTCTTTTTTTGTGGGGTTAGCCCAGGGCGCGTTGCGTGGAAAAGGTTTATTTCATCAAAGTTGTTAGCAGTATGCCGAGGATAAACAGCCACAAAATGAAGTCACTCTTCAAGATCTTCCTAAGGGCGTGATGCTGACGCACCGCAACATTGTCTCGAACTGCTGTCAGATAGTTGATTTCGACAGCGGCGACATTCTCGAAACGGACGTCTGGATTGGAACCATCTTGATCTTGTTTGAGCCCGTCTTTCACCAACCTTCACCCCCATCCTGAACCGTTGACTCAGAAAAAACAGCGCAGCACTAGCTGCGACTGCGATAACTTTGGTGAAGGTACCGACCCGAACTACACGCGCACATGCTTTGCACAGACGATAGAGAGAACTTCAGGTGCATGCTGACGAATGTAGACAGGCCACTGGTGGGTGCTGCCGCGGGAAGGGATGGTGGGAGGGGAGGTTATGTCATGTGGCATGTACGTGGCTGCAGGAATGCATAGAACTCTCCAGGAATAACGCTACTTTCCAACGCGAACCAATTTCGAACACATATACATTATCGTTAACAACAACAATGAAGATAGGATGCAAGGTTCGTTTCTCTCGTTCTTTCCCCCTACCCATCACTCACAGCCTTCGCAAAGCTCACATCTCCAATCTAAAAATTCACAGAACAACAGCGATTCTACCAACAATTCATTAACATCATCGGTTTGACCTCACTCCTTCCGGATGCCCACCTCCACAAGAACCGTATCACCGAGCATATGCAAGTTCACCCAGATCCGTTCTGATTCTGCCTTTAATCTTGGGAGGGAGGGGAGGAGAGAGAGCTTGTATTTTCATATGTTGCATCGGTTAGTCAGATTCATCCATGGTATCGATGGATCATGCTGGCATCATCCCAACCTGGCATATTTTTTGCTTTCTAACCATCGTAATTATATATGTGACTGTTCTACCTTCTCCTGTGCCACGAATAGGACAGCGAGTGACACACACACCTTGTACGTGAGTTTGTAGCTACAGAGGATAGCTATGTGCATGCCCTCCAGGTACGTAACCACTCAGATCTCTTAAGGTATCGTGATCGCAGGATCCAACATGGAGGGGGTGTTCCGGATCCCTTCAAAAAACTCCAAATCACAAGTCTTTGCGTGTCCACTCCACTCCTTTGCGCACGACAAGAGCCAGGTGATCCTCGACAACTACCAGGTAAAGAAAATCTTTTTCAGTGTTGAGGAGCTGCTCGCTGCCAACCGCGCCTTTATCGTCGAACTAAATGAGTCCACCGCCATTGTTGATGATGGGGAAGGACCAAACTTCAAAACTTCGGGGATATGTGAGCAAAGCTTATAGGTCTTTTTGTGGGGTCAAAGTTGATTGCGGGAGCAGCATCATTCATAGCAGCCACTCACTCACATATACACATGAATTTTCAGATAGATGCCCATCTTTGAGTGCTATAGCAAGTTCCAGCTCAGTGCCAAGGAGTCACAGGCTGCAAATGTCAAGAAGTAGAAACCGAACGGGCTACCTCGCGGTTTGTATCTTACGAGATCACTCTCTTTAAATTTCTTCCTGCCAAGTGGTTATACTTATACTTGTCTCTCCATGCCTGCAAAAAGCCAAGGAGCATCTGGATGCCCATCGCCAAACCATCCAAGACCTGCTTGGGCAACAGATTGCATGGTACACCTTACTGCATGATCATCAGTGCTTGACGTGCAAGGGTTGGAGAAAGTGAGCCATTGAGGGGCTATTCTCATATCGGCTGTTGTAGAGATCCTGCGGCTAACCCCAGATGACCATCCGGACTTCTGGGGGCTGGCCATGTCATTGACCAAGGTGCGACCATAGCAGACAATTATCATACCAAGAGGGAAAATATCTAGCACTGTCCAGTGAGTTTCGATCTTGGAAATTGGGATTAGGATGGTATTGGTTGAAAGAGGGAATCAGTGCGTATAGCTGTTCCCCAAAAATATTCTCACACATCACACCTCTCCCACCCACTCTTAGGCTTTCATCATCAACCAGAACCACCAGCTAGTCCGGCACATGGACACGATGGAGCTAGACCTCCTCATGCATCTGGTCATGTTCTTCCTCCTTATGGTGACCTCTCGGCCGATCTATTAAGCGAACGGCGGCCTGAATGGCGATGTTGAGGTGGCCCCGGCACTATCTGCTTTCGACAGACTATTCACAAAGCTAAACCTGGCTCTTCAGTGTCCGCCAAGATGAAGTAAGGGTGCACGGGACAACCCACTATATACCTTGTTCGTGTCGCCTTCCATGGCTGAGCCACTGTCGCCTACAGTGCCTACCCATGGGATTCTGAGGACATATTTTCAGGGGCAGCCTGTGAGGTCGATGGCATGTCCGACCGTGTTGCCGGTGGCGGTGCAGTTGAATGCGCTAGGGTATATGGAACAGAAAGAGGAGTTTTGGCACAGATTTATCGGACAAAGGCGTTGGCGAAGACTTAACTCAAAGAAGTACTATTTTGGTAAACAGAAGCTTGAATTTCTTGGATTCATACATAGTCTCTAAAGATGGAATACATATTGTGGCATGCATTTTGTATAACTATAACTTCAAACATGGCTCAATGTGCCACTTGATGAAGTGCGCAAGATGTATGTCAAATAAAGAAACAGTCTTAGAGTGGATGGTCATGTGATTGGCTCATTCGAATTGTCAGTGGCTCGGTTGTTTAGTGGATAATAGATGGACTTTCCTAGTGGCAATTACTTGGGTACGTAGGCTAAATATGCAGGTCATTTATTGTGTATGACAGTCGGTCGACCGGTAATTCTTGGCAGTTCGTGGGGCAGTACAGGTAAAGAAAACAGAGGTCAACAGCTCGCTTGTCCATCTGACTTGTTAACTTTGACGACATTGGAATAGAATGGTGATGGGTCTCTGGAATGGCGGTGGTCCTGGCTTTCCTGAGCTAAGTATCCTTGGGTTTCCTAGCTAGGTCTCAGATCTTGAATGCAGGGGTGAATGCATGGTCGGAATGGCAGTTCGAATGGGTGGTAGGTCCGAATGCATTACAGGATCTTGGTGATGGTCTTCTAGTAGTCTTTCATATTGTAATGGTGGTTGTTCCTTTAACTTGGTGGTCGGCTTTCCTGGCAGTTTCTGTATCATAACAATGGTCTTGAAACTTGAATGGCAGTTGGTTTTCCTGGTGGCTTTCCTTAGCAGTGGCAAAAGTAACTTGAATCTCGGGAGTGCAGTTTCCTTGAAGTTCACAGCAGTCCATGGCGGCAAATTTCTAACTTGGCAGTAGTCTTGAACAAGAGTTATCCTTGGCTCTTGGAGTCTTTTTCCAAAGTTCTTACACTCGACTTCTCATCTTTCAGAACTTAAGTTGATATTGCAAATCAATTGACTGAGGTTTATTCACTCGTCTTTGGGGCTATTTTATATACATTGTGGTTGCTATTGCTATCTTGAGTTAACTATAGTGCAGCTACATTACGTGGTTAAGCTATTTTGTGATACAACAAATATTTACTGCTGGACGTGGATGTGTCATTGGCTCACCAACAGCAAGGGCTTTGGCGATTTATGTTATTGGTTTGCCAGTGGCGAGGTGTAGTGCTGTTCTTACGTTATCAGTGGTGGCGGGTTACTTGATTGGCTTGCCGGCGGTGAAGGCTTCAGTGGTTAAACTATTTGCTTGCCGGTGGTGAGGATTGTTGCACCAGGAGTTATGTCATGAGAGTTAGGATCTTGTGCCGCTGACAAGAAATGTTTGGGGGTGGCTATCTGTTATGAGGTTAAACTATAACACACTTGTATGGGGGGTATTTGTAAGCAACACGAGGGTGCAGATCTGTACTTTAAAGGGTATAGTACCCTTCATCAGTGGCAAACAAATCATCTTACTGGATTGTGACTTCGTCATTCCACTCTTCGAAAGGGAGAAGTGCTGGCTAAGAGGTGAGGGGATAGAATAGTGGCCAATCATCTTCAACAACATTCTCCAATCCTTGAAAAGCTTGAATGCAGACAGAGAATTGGTAAACTCTCTGCTGCTCTTCTTCTTCTGAGGACTTGTCAGTTTCAGTGTCAGATGAGGCTGCTTCAGGAGTGGGGTCTTGGGGTTCTTCAACTTCCTCCTCTTCAAAGGTAGGGACTTCTTGAGCCTCTTCTTGATTCGGCTCACAAATAATATGGTGCGAATTGAGGTTAACAGAGTGGTGGGAAGTGGGTGTGGCTATGGCAGGTACTTCCATGGTAATGAGTGGTCCTTCAAATATCTCCATAAGGCTTATTAGATGACCTTGGTGGTTGTCTCGGAGGGGGGTAGTATGGAAACCTGGCAAAGTGAGTTTGGTTTGTTGGCTTTCCACTGTGATGCAGTTGCTTCCAATGTAATCAGCTACTTCAGATTCCACCCAGTTGACTTCTTCAGTGGTAAGGTGGACAATTTTCCTAGCAGTCACTCCTTGTAAGTGTGTGATGGCCTAGGAAATATGGCAAAAGGTTTGGTGGATATGGAGGGCTCTTTTTATAAGCCGGCTGATAGTTAACAATTCCGCAGCTAGGTCTTTCTGGTCTTTTTCTTGGGTCTCATTGCAGAGGCAGTGGCCGATTTCATAGTCATACCAGAGAGTCATCTGGCCAGTGGTATCCTTGAGCTACTGGGTCATGATGTACTAATAGTTGATGAAGTGTCCAAGGTCTTCGGTATAGAAGTTCAGATGGTCTAAGATATCCAGGTGCCAGATAGCCTTCTTGATGGCATCAAAGACAATGGTCTTGAGACTTGGCAGAGGGGTAGAGCAGTGAGAAGTCTGGTTGGAATATCAGGTGGGAGGCATTGTGTGTAGAGTACATGTTCTTTGGTAGTGGTTCTTGAAACTGAGGCTGGGTCTTTTAAATAACATGGTCTTCATTTTGGCATGGATTATCTTATCTCCTTTTGGTGCAATCACTTGATGGTTTAGGCTGGTCATAGGTTATCATGCCATAATGTCATCTGATCCTAGCAGTCACAGAGTACTCCAAATTCTGACATGGTCAATTGTAGACATCTCATCTGCTCCTTGCAAAATTAGAGCCATCCTCAGTAGTGAGGGTTACAAAGAGTTGGGTTATCTTAACTCTAGAGATGAACAGAATACTAGTGCATTTGTGAGGACTGGCCATCCTTGTCTAGGGCGAGGGCTCTCATAGTTGTGGCTGGGGGTTCAAATCTCTTGGAAATGGTTTTTCCTGTAATCCGAGGCAATTTCTAGTAGTGATATCTGTTACACTGATGGACTTGAGAAGTGAACTGATGCAATCGACTTCTTGGGTTCAGCTGAAGCATCCATCATTCTTCATCAGAGATGACACAGATGAAGCAAGGAAAGTTGTTCAAATGCATTTTGCTTCCCTTGAGTAGTAGAGCCTTATGCGGTTGCAGTGTATCTTGGTCTTGAGTAAAACTCCATCCATGGTCTTAAGTTGGTAGGTGTGATTCGTGAAGACTTGGTGAATGAGATATGGTCCTTCCCATTTCGGCTCGAGCTTGGCACTCCAGTTTCCTTCTATGATAGTGCAGTATACTAGAACTTGCTGTCCAATAAGCAGGGGGTCCAAATCAGCCTTGCAGCCATAGTACTTTTTTTGTCATTCTTGTGCTTGAGCAATGAATCCTCATGCTTGCTGGCATACTTTGTATAACCGGGTGATTTCTTCTGTGACTCGTTTCATCAAATCCAGCTGGACTGGTTCAGCAGAATCTTGTGCTTCTCAGCCATACACTAGATAGAAAGGGGTCTGTTGAGTAGCAGCTACCTTGGAGGTACAGATGCTGAATAAAATTGCTGGCACATAGATATCTCAGTTTAGTTGATCTCTGGTCCTGCTGAGACCTTGCTTGATGGTCTGATTCATTCATTCTGTAAGTCCATTCACCTGAGGGTGATAAGCTGTTGTTGGTCATAGCTTGACCTTGAAGCTGCTTGCAAAGGTCTTTATGGCTTTGTTGACAAACTCATGGCCTTGGTCTGTGATGATTTCTTTGGAGACACTATGGTGGCTGAAGATTTCATTATACAAGATTCCGATAATTATCTGGGTATCAGCAGTCTCAATGGCAAAGACTTTTGGCCATTTCATCAGATGGTCTTCGATAGTGAGAATGTTGTGTTTTCCTCAGTGGGTTACTGGCAGGGGTCTGATGATGTCTATTCTTAGTCTTTGGAAGACTCCAGCTGGTGCTGCAATTGGCATTAATGGTGCTCAGTTGGTGGGTTTCTGTTGGTATCTTTGGCAGGTATCACATTGTTGAATGTGTATTGAAATTTGTTTCCTCATCTTGGGCCACCAGTATCGTTTCTTGACTCATGCAATAGTGGTGCCAATTCCTCGATGTGTGTTCTGGTCATGATTTGTTGGCAGGATCTTTAGTACTTTGTCTTCTCTTGGAACTCAGGTATATTGATCTCCTTCTACTCTCCAAAGTTCACCATCACCTTCTTGAAATATCTTGGTTTCTTTGGACGAACAGCTTGTGGGCAGGATGAATTCCTTTCTTGAAGCTCCTATGGTGCAGGCTCCAGGTGAGGGCGAGGCATAGATCTTGGTTCATTTGGGCGAGAGGGAAGCAGCCTTCTCTTGTGGGGGCTCCTTCCCTTCTTGTTGAGTTTGGGGGATTCTTGACAGGGTATCAACATTTGAATTCTTGGCACCTTTCTTGTAGATGATGGTGAACTGGTATTCTTATAGGGACATGATCCACCTTGCAAAGATTCCAGAGGGCTCTGGTTTCTTGAATAATCATTATAGGGTTTGGTGGTTGGTGATGAGGGCAAATCTCTTTCCCAAGAGATAGTGGTGGAAGTGGTCTACTGCCCATACTATTGCCAGGCATTCCAACTTGGTGGCTCTGTAGTTTACCTGTAATTCATTTGTGGCCTTGCTAGCATATTTGATAACATGCTCTTTCTTGTGGTCATCTTGCTGTAACAGGATTGATCCAAGTCCTAGGGCTGAGGCATCAGTTGCCAGGATAAAGGGTTTGTTGAAATCTGGTTGCACTAGAACAGGGGCTTCTGTGAGGGCTTTCTTGAGTAGATCAAAAGACTTTTGCTGGTCTTCTTTCCAGTAGAATGGTTGGTCCTTCGTGGAGATATCTCTGAGAGGTACTGCCTTGTCTGAAAATGTTGGGATGAATCATCGATAGTTGGATGCTAACATAAGGAAGAATAGGGTCTCCTTCACCAAGGTGGGGGTTGGGTAGTTCTTGACTTTCTCTACCTTGCGGGGGTCAGCATGTGTGTCTTGAGCTGAGACAACATATCCTAGGTATTCAACTTGGTGTTTTCCAAAGAAGTACTTCTTGGCATTGAGTCTGAGTCCTGAGTTTCAGATGGTATCGAATACTTCACAGAGGTCTTGCAAATATTGCTCAAATGTCTCGGAGTAGATGATTACATCATCTATATAGACTAGCACATTTCTTCCGATAAGATCCCAGTAGACATGGTTCATCATTCGTTGGAATGAGGCTGGGGCATTGCAGAGTCCAAATGGCATTTGAAGGTATTTATACTATCCTTGTCTGGTAATGAAGGCTGTCTTGCAGATATCTTTCTTGGCAATGGGGATTACTTGGAATCCTTAGAACTGGTCAGTGGTGGTCATGTACTTGGCTTTTCCAAGGGCATTGAGGAGGTCATTGATTCTTGGCAGAGAGTAGGCATCTTCTGTAGTGACCTTGAGTTTTCTGAAGTCCATAACTAGTCTCCATCCTCCTTTCTTTGGCACAATAATTGCTGATGAAGCCCAGGGGCTTGATGAGGGTCTGATAACTCCATTTCATAGCATTTCATCTATGTGTTGTTGTTCAAATTCGATCAAGTGGTGTGGTGTTCAGTAGGGGTGATGCAGGATTGGTTTCATATCTCCAGTATGTATAGGGTGCTCTCCATATTGGTATGGTGGGAAGTTATTATATGTGGTGATAAATATATCCTTGTACTCTTCTATCAACTCCTGTATCTGTTGTTGCTGCTCCTTGGTTAGAGTTGTCTCAATGTCAATGGCTTTGATTGCTGAGCTCGCTGGGTCTTCCTCCCTGGTACCATTAGTCTCACCAGAGAGGGCTTGCTATTTCCCAAAAACTCATAGACTTCTTCTTCGTAGGTGTCTATCAATGGTTCAAAATATCCCAGTGTTGTTCCTTTGGGAATGGTGATCACCTCGAAGCCCATGTTTCTGATAGGGATGTCAATTGGTGACATCTGGTCATGAATTCGTTCCTCAGCCAAGAGCAGGTGATACTTCTTTTGAAGCTCCATTGCTGGTTTGAAAATCAAGTTGTCAGCTTCCATCAGAAGGTGCACATCAAGGCCTCATTGCTGATATGGCTGCAGGATAATTTCCTCTCTTGCTCGGATGGGGTGGCAGATGTGGGGCCTCATTTATCTGAACTGGGCAACTCTTGCTATATAGACCTTGACAGGTGGTGCTTATGGGTCCCTGTTTGTACTTCCAAATCCTCCTCATCCTCTCTCAGTACTGTCCAGCTGCTTTACCTCTTGAATGGTATGCTATGAGGTCTTGATGAAGAAAATCTGGCAGAGGGGCTTCAAGGGGTTGAAGTTTCAGTGATGCCTTCCATGGTTATGGATAATGACCTTCAGGGAGCCTTGGTAGTCTTGGTCGATGACTCCTCCTTCAACCATGATTCCTTTGGCTACCAGTGATGACCTGGATGCTAGTTGACCATAGAGTCCTGGTGGTATAGCGAGTGCAATCTGCAGATCAAAGGTTCTGGTGCTTCTTGGTCAGATTGTTGACTGGTAGGGGAGGCATACATCATATCCAACTGATCCTTCTGTTTGTGCAAGAGATGGCTGTGCCCAAGGTGATAGCAACTTCACTTGGACAACTGGCTGTATCTTGAAGAATAGCTCTCCAGTAGCTATGATCACAGGTGAGAACTCTATTCGTTCTGGCTGGAAGAAGGGCCAATGCGCTCCTGTCTTTGGGTTTCTTGTGTAGTTGAATCGGGTTCTTCCAAGGGGGTCCAGGGCTTCCATGAGAGTGAAGGTAAGGTTGACTCCTTCTTTTCCTTGGTGTGGGCAGCAATACCAGCAGATGATAGTGGGGACTTCTGGAGGTAGGTCCCAAATGGTGGTCTTGTTTTTGGCTTCGTAGCCTCCTTCATGGTCGATCTTGCATTTCTGGCAGGCCCAGTGAATTCTAGGTTCTTGGAGGGTGGGATCCTTTCTCTTGACTCGACTTCTGTGGACATCTTCGCTGAGGTGAATGCTTTGATATTTGCATCAATAGCAAGTGAAGGTCTTCCCACAATTGCAGTGCCCCTTCTTAATAAAGCCTTTGTTTCGTTCCTTGACTTCCTTGCTAGTGGGGTACCTCTTCCGATACTTGTCATAGGTTGGCAGGGTGACTTGAAGGGCTCAGGTAATAGTATAGGTACTGTTGCTATTCCTTTCGATGGTGAGAGTCTCCACGGGTTGGCGGGAGAGGACCTTTTGCTGTTCTTGGTAAGTCTTCTTGAAGGTCTTCAGAGTCGGGGGCTGAGCTTGGCTGTAGACTGGTATCTTTCTCAATTTATCTTTATCACTAATTGTTGGCATTGGTACCTTCCTAAGATCCAGGGCTTAGCAGGTATTACAATCATCTCTTGGTGAATAGAAGTAGTTGAAGTGTTCACACATGCCTAGGCAGAAGGCTCATGAAATCTGGTTTTCTATCAGTAGGGATGGCGGTTGCGTGGATGGTCCTGCGAAGTCAAGTGCTGCTCTTTCATTGTTGGCTCTGTCGATACTTGCTGCTAGACCTTCGATGTCAATGACTCCAACAAAGAGTTCTTCTGGCTTGCTATCTTGATCTCTAGGGGCATCAAAGTCGCTTCCCATTTCTTGCAGAAAATTTGCTTCACTCTCGTCTTCATTCTCGGTAGTAATGGTGGGTGTGTCACCATGTCCATACCATTCTGTCTCGGGAGCTGAACTTGCTTTTCTTGATGATCCTCTTGACTCAATGGGTACCTTGTGCTTCTGTCCATGAATAGAGAAGACTAGGAGTTGCCTTCTGATGTCCACATTAGCTCCAACTCGGTACATCTAATCTGTTCCTAAGATCAGGTCATAGGAGGTCACAGGAGTCACAATGGCTTGAGGTACATTGAGGCAGACTTTCTCTACTTGAATGGGGATATCTCATACAAGTCCAAGGGGGGTAGATGCTGATCTATCTGCCATGATGACTCTTGCTTTGGTCCCTTCATCAATTCTCCAACTGATTCTTTATAACATCCTTTGAGTGATGATACAGACTGCTGCTCCAGTGTTGATAAGAATTTGGGCATTTTCTCCATACACCTTTCCACTTGCAAGTCTGGTGGATTGATGTTCATATCATCGGCTTTCATGCACCATGTGGATAGTACTGGGCTCTTGTGTGTGTGGTCCCTGGACAGGAAGTCTCTTGGTATCTTCCTTAGCTTCCTTCAGGAATTTTCGCCTTACTTCTGGGACATTCTTGAGAACTTACTTGACAGTAAGACCTGCATTCTGTTGATGGATCTGGTCCCAAAGTGAGGCTGCTGCATGAGGTTTGCTGCTCCTCTGATGTTTGGTTCCTTGAGGACAAGGTCTCTCATTCCTGATGAGCATTTCATCTGCTGAGGATTCCACACTCATGTGCTTGTCTTCTTCAAGGTCAGGCAAGGAAGTGGTCCTTGATACCCTTGATGGTCCAGCCTCAGGCTCAGGGGTGTCTCTTCTGATTCACTTGTCATTTTCCTGGGGAGTGTCTGAGGAGGAATGGGCATGCCTTGGGTGCTTGCCTGTAGATACTGTCACCAGTAGTGGGGGTGGAAGTGGGGTCCTTGGTGGTCTTCCTCGTCCTCTGGTCTGTACAGGGACAGCATCCCAAGTCACCTTGGATGGGAAGGCTTCGTAGTATGGATAGGTATCATCTTAATCATGAAGCCAGGCTGCTTCTTCCATTTCTTGAATCTCTTCATCCATCTGAATGAGATTGACATTTCTGTCACTGGACCGGGTAGCTTGCTTCCTTGGGCAGTGCCTTTGGATGTGGCCTTGGTCTTTGCAGTAGAAACAGGTAGGGATATAGGGACCTGTTGTAGCTGAGCCTATGGTTGTGGCTGGTGGTGCCTGAGAAGAGCTCCTGTTATCTTGTTGTTGGTAGTCTGGCCTATTATCATGATGGTAATCTTGTTGTCTTTCTCTTTAATTTTTCAGCTGTGCCACTGTGATGGCTAAGTCCTTCATTTGTTTCATGAGCATAGTCATTGGGTCTTCTTGTACTCTTGGCGGCTGCTGCTATTGCGGTTGACTGAATTGGGCTAGAGCCAAAGATGGGGCCTGTTCTCATAGTTGGCTAACCAGGCCCTGAGGAATGCATTCTCCTGCTCTGCTATAGTTCCATGAATTCTAGGGGCTTTGGTCTGAATTGGCTCACAATGTTGTTACACTTGCTGGACTGGTCTGTAATCTGCTTCCCAACATCCTTGCACTCCAGAAAATTGCTGCTCGATACTTCGATAACCCATCCTGATAACTTGCCTTCTGAGTTCTGGGTATAGGCTATTGAGGAAGGTAGTGGATGCTAGTACCAGTTGGACTGCAGGTTGGAGGTTTGCCTTGATCATTTGAGCTTGGATCCAATGGTAGAAACTCTTTGGGGTTTCATTGGTGGCTTGAGTCATGTAGATCAGAGCTTTTTATGCCTCTTGTTGGCATTCAAGACATTAAACTGGACACAGAGCCAGTCTTTGTGGATGGTATATCTTTGCACATGGTTTGCATTTGGCATGAGGTGAACAAGTTGTTCTGCCCTGAAGATTTCTCCTCCATTCTGTTTGGCTTGATTGTATCTTTGGAGGGCCAGGCCTCTCAACAGTGATGCCACAATGCTGAGTTTTCTTACTGCATCCTATTGCTTAGTGGCTGCTTGTACTTTGATTTCTCCAATGAACTCCTCGATGTCTTCATTATCTGCACTATGGAACTTCTGTAAGTAGCTCATGTCTGGCTCATCTTTACTATTCTCACTGTCTAATGTTGGTTCAGGGGTAGCATTCCTTAATGGACCTTGTGGGGGTGGTGATGGTGGAGGTGTTCGATGTGCAGGAAGTACAGGCAGAGGGCGGTAGCTTGGTGGTGTGGGAGATCTGGTTCTTTGAAGATAGTAGCGGGGAGTAAGAGACCAAGGTGCTGGGGTTTGGGTAATTGAAGGTACTAGGGGGCTGATATAACTGGTGTTGGACTGATCTGCCCCTTGCTATTGTGAAGTAGTGAGGTCTTATTCACCTTGCTGGAAGTCTGTGTAGCTGTCTGTATAGTGATGTAGGTTGAACTTGTCCCTGGATGTGTATGGGTGGTAGTCCTCCTCTCCTTCAGATGCTTCAAAATAAACTTGGTCAAGAGGGGTGGCTCGATTGATAGCTGTGGTGATGTAGTCACTCTGGTCAAAGTTCTTCCTATAGATTCGGATCTGGTACTCCTTGGGGAAGTCTTCTTCTAAGTCTTGGATTAGGAGGGGTTCTGGTTCTCCTCTAAATTGTCTTCTTTCTTTTGAAGTTAAGCCATAATCTGGGTCACTTTTGTCCTCTGATTCAGTTCTCTGGCTACTACTTCTGAAAAGAGATCTGGCTGATGTCCTGACAATGGTGTGAGCCATCTTTTCTGCTGAAGAGGGCTGCCTCTGAACTTGTTGCTGATTGCTAGGTTCTCCTGGAGTCTCCAATATAGATGGCTGCTGGGTTCTTGAGCCAAAAGGTCAAGTCTTTAGAAGACTGTTCTCAGTTGAGCCTCCAAAATGTGGCATGCATTTTGTATAACTATAACTTCAAACACAGCTCAATGTGTCACTTGATGAAGTTTGCGAGATGTATGTTGAATAAAGAAATGGTCTCCAAGTGGATGGTCATGTGATTGGCTCATTCAACTTGTCAGTGGCTCGGTTGTTTAGTGGATAATAGATGGACTTTCCTAGTGACAATTACTTGGGTACATAGGCTGAATATGAGGGTCATTTATTGTGCATAATGGTCAGTCGACTGGTAATTCTTGGCAGTTCGTGGCACAGTATGGGTAAAGAAAATGGAGGTTGATGGCTTGCTCATCTGTCTGACTTATTAACTTTGATGATGTTGGAATGGAATGGCAATAGGTCTCTGGAATGGCAGTGGTCCTGGCTTTCCTGAGCTAAGTATCCTTGGGTTTCCTGGCTGGGTCTCGGGGTCTTAACACTTGAATATATGGGTCTCGGATCTTGAATGCAGGGGTGAATGCACAGTCGGAATGGCAGTTCAAATGGGTGATGGGTCCAAATGCGTGATGGGATCTCGGTGATGGTCTTCTGGCAGTCTTCGTATCATAATGGTGGTCATTCCTTTAACTTGGCGGTTGGCTTTCCTGGCAGTTTCTGTATCATAACAACAGTCTTGAAACTTGAATGGCAGTCAGTTTTCCTGGTGGCTTTCCTTAGCAGTGGCAAAAGTAACTTGAATCTCGGGGTGCAGTTTCCTTGAAGTTCGTGGCAGTCCATGGCAGCAAATTCCTAACTCGGCGGTGGTCTTGAACAAGAGTTATCCTTGGCTCTTGGAGTCTTTTCCCAAAGTTCTTACACTCGACTTCTCATCTTTTAGAACTTAAGTTGATATTGCAAATCAATTGACTGAGGTTTATTCACTCATTCTTCGGGGCTATTTTATATACATTGTGGTTGCTATTGCTATCTGGAGTTAACTATAGTGCAGCTACATTATATGGTTAAGCTATTTTGTGATGTGACAAATGTTTACTACTGGATGCAGATGCATCATTGGCTCGCCGGCAGCGAGGGCTTTGGAAATTTACATTATTGGTTTGCTGGTGGTGAGGTGTAGTGCTGTTCTTACATTATCAGTGGTGATGGGTTACTTGATTGGCTTGCCAGGGGTGAAGGCTTCAGTGGTTAAACTATTGGCTTGCCGGTGGTGAGGAATGTCACACCAGGAGTTATGTCATGAGGGTTAGGGTCTTGTGCCACTGACAAGAAATGTTTGGGGGCAGCTATCTGTTATGGGGTTAAACTATAACACACTTGTCTGGGGGGTATTTGTAAGCAACAAAAGGGTGCAGATCTGTACTTTAAAGGGTATAGTACTCTTTGTCAGTAGCAAACAAATCATCTTGCTGGATTGTGACTTCATCATTCTGCTCTTCAAAAAGGGGAAGTGCTGGCCAAGAGCTGAGGGGATAGAATAGTGGCCAATCATCTTCAACAACATTCTCCAATCCTTGAATAGCTTGAATACAGACAGAGGATTGTAAACTCTCTACTGCTCTTCTTCTTCTGAGGACTTGTCAGTTTCAGTGTCAGATGGGGCTGCTTTGGGAGTGGGGTCTTGGGGTTCTTCAACTTCCTCCTCTTCAAAGGTAGGGACTTCTTGAACCTCTTCTTGATTCAGCTCCTAAATGATATGGTGCGAATTGAGGTTAACAGGGTGGTGGGTAGTGGGTGTAACTCTGGCAGGTACTTCTATAGTAATGGGTGGTTCTTCAAATATCTCCATAAGGCTTATAAGGTGACCTTAGTGGTTGTCTCGGAGGGGGGTAGTATGGAAACCTGGTAAAGTGGGTTCAGTTTGTTGGCTTCCCACTGTGACGTGATTGCTTCAAATGTAATCAGCTACTTCAGATTCCACCCAGTTGACTTCATCAGTGGTAAGGTGGATGATATTCCTAGCAGTCACTCCTTGTAAGTGTGCAATGGCCCAGGGAATATGGCAAAAGATTTGGTGGATATGGAGGGCTCTTTTGATAAGCCAGCTGGTAGTTAACAATTTAGCACCTAGGTCTTCTGGGTCTTTTTCTTGAGTCTCATTGCAGAGGTAGTGGCCAATTTCATAGTCATGCCAGAGAGTCATCCAGTCAGTAGTGTCCTTGAGCTACTGAGTCATGATGTACTGGTAGTTGATGAAGTGTCCAAGGTCTTTGGTATAGAAGTTCAGATGGTCTAAGGTATTCAGGTGCCAGATAGTCTTCTTGATGGCATTAAAGACAATGGCCTTGAGACTTGGCAGAGGGGTAGAGTAGTGAGAAGTCTGGTTGGAACAGCAGGTGGGAGGCATTGTGTATAGAGTACTTGTTCTTTGGTAGTAGTTCTTGAGACTGAGGCTGGGTCTTTTAAATAATGTGGTCTTCATTTCAGCTTGGATTATCTTATCTCTTTTTGGTGCAATCACTTGATGGTTTAGGCTGTTCATAGGTTATTATGCCATAATGTCATCTGATCCTAGCAGTCATAGAGTACTCTGAATTCTGACATAGTTGATTATAGACATCACAATACAGACTCCAAAAAGATAGAAAAAGTCAAAAACTTTCCTGTCTCCAAAACCACAAAGAAAGCCCTGTCCTTCCTGATACTTACATCTTACTACAGAAGATTTATTAAGAGATTTGCCAAAATCTCTACTCCAATCTGAACCTTGCTGAAGAAAGAAGTACTGTTCTAATGGAAAGAACTACAAGAAGAAGTCTTCAGAAAATTACAACACTGCCTGACCTCAGCACCAATCCTAGTCTGATCAGATCTGCAGAAACCTTTCATTCTATATACTGATGCATTCAAGAATGGCCTTAGGCAATCCTTGCACAAGAAAGACCTGACAAATAGTACCATGTAATAGCTTATGCAAGTAGAGCCACTAATAAACAGCAGACCAACTATGGGAGCACCAAACTGGAATACCTTGCAGTCATATGGACAGTCACTCTGTTTAAACATTATCTTATTGGAAGAAAGTTCACTCTGATCACAGACCATGCAGCTCTCAAATAGTTACTATACCAAAAAGACCCCACTGGAATCCTTGTCCAATGGATCCTTATTCTTCAAGATTATGAAATCAACATCATCTACAAAGTGAGAAGAACTTACAATAATGTTGATATTCTTTTCCATATGACTCAATAAACCAAAGAAAGGATATATCTTGGAACTGCACTCTCAAAGAAGTTCCCATGACCATTAAAGAGAAAGAAAATCTCATCCAACAAGAATATCAGAAAGCCCACCAAGGACAGACAAATACAGAAGACAAGATTCAAAAAGATTATCAACATTGGCCCTATCTTAGAATATAAGTTTGAGACCTCATTCAGAAGTGTGACATCTGCCAGAAGTATCAAGAAAAGAAGAACTATCAAGCCCCTCTACAACTGATTCCCCCACCCATTCATATCTTCCAAAGATAAGTAGACATAATTGGACGTCTGTCAGTAATACCAAAACGAAACAGATACATCCTAGTATTTATTGAACATCTGACCAAATGGCCCAAAGCATACCCCATGGAGATTGCAGATACTCTTACCATTGTTGGATATCTTCATGACCTTACTCTCTAATATGGACTCTCTGAAGAACTCATCTCTGACTGAGGAACTGAATTTGTGAATAACATAATCTTAAGTTATATATGAATTCATAGGATCCACCTGAAAAGGACCACCTTTTATCATCTAAAAACCAATGGAATAACCAAAAGAATGAACCAGACCATCAAGAAAGGACTTGCTAAGATTAATCCTACCAATTGGGATCTCTTTATCTCTATAGGCCGTAGCCCCATTTATTAACTATCTATAACATCAATGTGTCCTCATACCACACCGGTAGCCCCTTCCAGACTCTAACCTAGCCCACCCCCACCCACTCCTGGCCCCCTA
>RQIL01040391.1:0-16822 GCA_003951145.1 Jimgerdemannia lactiflua | reverse complement strand
ACCAGTAGCCACTTCCCTATCCTGCCCTATTCCACCTCCACCTATCCCACCCCCACCACTACTAGCCCCCCTACCCCTACCCTTGCAAACACAACTTCCCCTCCCTCAACTTGAACCCTCCCCTCACTCTTTTCACATATGGCCTCTACTAATTTCTGACAGCGACCCCCATGTGGGCCCCACCCTTTCTGCCACCCAGACAGCAAGTCAACTAGTAGACCCTCCCACCTTGCCACCTTCTCCTCCTTTGACATCAGCCTGCCCTCCTCAAACACTACCTGCCATTGACCAGTAAGCCCTACCCATATTGTCAGTGCCCACCCCAGCATGAGCTATTCATCCCCAACACCCCCCAGAATTCTCTTCGTCAATACCTCCCAGCGACAATCCCTCAGCTCCTGTAGTCCCCACCCAATCTACCTTCCACCACCTCCCAGAACCTGACCAGTACCTCACACTCTCTCAGCCAAGTTCCAGGGTCTGCACCACTCCCCTCTCCCGCCCTACTCCTTGACACTCCTCACACTTGAAAGCCCCCCCTGGTACCAGATGACCAGACCTGAAGTTCAGCATCACATTTCGCCTTAGTACTCTCCACCACACCACCCAAAACTTGGGGGGTAGCTACTTCTACATCTCCATACCCCAGGTCCTCAATCCTCTCCAGTCCCACTCCTCTCCAATCCCTACTCACTGCCACCCCTCTGGCCATTGGTCCTGCCTTGGGCCCCCCTGACTTTCCACCCCATTCCCCAGATCAAAGTCTATTGCTGGCACTCCGCCCAGCAGCAATCTATGCCACTGCCACCCTCCTCCTCCCTACTGCTCCTCCACAGTACAGCCCTCCTATCTAACATCAATCCTTTGTACTCCCTCAGCCACCTCCCACCAGAACCCCCTATACTGGAGTCTTCGACTTCCTCCCCTCTCTACTAATGTTGAAAGCTCCCCAGCCAACCCCCAGGGGGCAAACCTCACCTCCCACACCTTCTGCATCAGCAGGACCCATCCACCCCCTTTCAGCATCACTGCTCTCTTTAGCCACCAGGTACATAGACAATGCAGGTGCTTCAGAAAGTCCATCAGGCCCAGGCTCCCCCTCTCCACTGGTGTCACCAGGACTTCACACTTAATCTGACTTCTGCAGCCTGCCCAGATCCACTCTCTTGCCAGCTTCAGCAGCCTCTTGATCACCAACTCTGGAAAGTCCAAATGGTACACCAAATACCACAACTTCAGCATCTAGTGAATATTCAAAATAGTCACCCTCCCAGCCAGAGAAATATGTTGCCCTCCCCAGCTCCTCAGCACAACTCCCCACACTCCCTCCTTTGCCTCCTACCAGGCCTTGGGCAGGACTGACCCATACTCTGAGAGAAAGATCCCCAGGGATTACACTGGCTCCCCAGGGGGAACAATCTTACCAATAATGTCCCCTCCAACCAGACCATTCCCCAGTACCATTGTTTTGCACTTGTGCCAGTTCAGCTTCTGTCCTGAGCATTGTTCAAACCATCCTACAGCTTCTTTCAGCTTGACCACATCTGCAATAGTACCCAAGCCCACTACCATATTATCTGCAAAGGCCCCCACTTTCCAGGTCACCCCCAATACATGTAGCCCTTTGACTCTTCTCCTGATTCTATCCAGCAATGGCTCTAGGGACAAAGCATACAAAATGGATGACAGGGGGTCACCCTGGGGAACCTCCTACCCAAGAGGGAAGGCAACTCTCCTGTGTCCATTTACCATGATTGCTGCCTGACTATCCTCCAGAAGGCAGACAATTGCACTCCCCAACTCCTCTGGGATCCCAATCCTCACCATTACCTTCTTTAGCCAGATTCACCACACCCTATTATAGGCTTTCTCTTGGTCCAAGAAAACCAACCTGCCATCCACCCCAGTGGCCCTTGCTCCTTCAATAACTCCATATACCCAAGCTGTGCCATCTCTAATCAATCTTCCCCCAATAAAGCCTCGCTACTTTTCCCCCAGGACCTGCTGTGCCACTACTTGCAGTCTTGCCACCAATATCTTCATGACTAACTTTCTGTACATATCCAGGAGCATAATTGGCCACCAATTTTCCAGTCCTCCCTCTGCCCCTTATCTTTGCAAAGAAGTGCCACCAACCCCAACTTCTAACCACCCAGCCAAGACCCAGACTCAATCACCTCATCATACTTATCTCTCATCTCCTGTCACACCTCCTCCACCTTCACCATCTTCTTCCAGAAGTCCCATGGCAGCCCATTCTCTCCAGGGGTGGTCCCTGACTTAGTAGCAGCCAGGATCTGCAGAATCTCCTCCTCCCTCACCAGTCTCATCAGTTCTCCAAGCCCCTTCACCTCTGGGGGGCACCAGTCTTCCAAGCACTCCTCAATGGCCTCACTGTCCACTCCTCCCTCCTCCTCAATCCACAACTTTCCCCAATGACTCTTAAGCTTCCCTAGGATCCTCTGGACTCCAGCCACTAAGCAGCTGTCCTCCCCAATGAATCCCTCCCACCTCTGCTTCACTCTCCTTGCTCTCAGCAGCCTAGAGAGGTACTTGATCAGTCTGTCTCCTTCCTCTAGGCCCTGCCATCTAAGCCTTACAACCATGCCCAATACATGGCTCTCTTCTTCCATCCTTCAAACTCCCTTCAGCTCCTCAATCTATATCCTCACTCATACCTCCTGCCAATCCTCCTCCTCCTCCATACCCCTATGCCCCTTCAACTCCGACCACTACTATAATAACTGTTCCATCCACCAAGATGCCCACTTCCCCTTCATCCACTGAAGTCTTACTCTCTGCTTACCAGCCTCACCCCAGTACATCCTTGCCACTTCCTTCAGCTTCACCCACAGGAGTCCCACTGAAGCTCCCTTCTCTCTCCATTTAGTCATGCTAAACACCACCTCCCCCTCCCAGCTTTTCCACAGGTCCTTATCTGCCAATAGATTGCAGTTGAGCCACCAATGTCCAGGCCCCTCCCCACTCTCCCCAAAGTTCCCCTGTCCTAGCACCCCCCAATGGTCCGACCAGGGGCACCAGACTACCCCAAGGTCTTGCCAAACATCTTCTCTCCAGCAAATCAGCTGAAAGCACCCAGTCAAACCTTGTCCCAAGACCATCCCCAATGGGTGAACACCTTATCTACTCCCCACTTAGCCCTCCCCATATCCCCCGGAGCACTCAGCCTCTCAATCTCCTCCCACCTACTCAGTCCACCACTGTGACCAGCTACTCCAGCTCCTCCATCAGACTGATCCAAGGTGGTATCTCACACCATATTGAAATCCCCACCCAGGATATCCACCCCAGCCTCCATCAGAGATCCCTCTTCAAGCAGCCCTTCCAACCAGTCCACTCTCTCACTCTGGACTGCTGGACAGTAACATGAACCAACTACTATTGGGCCCCACCTCAGCCTCCTCCACATTCCCAAGACTAGATGGTCACCCCATCCCCCAATGTCCACCAGTTCCCCTTTACCTCTGCATATCAAAATCCTGACACTTCCATGCCATTCAGCTACATTCTCTAGTCCAGTTCAATCTGTCCTCCTCCTCTTCCCATCTCACATCCTGTAGTAGAAAAAGATCCACCTCCAATCCATGTAGCCATTCCAACATGTTCCAACATCACCTCACACCCAATAGCCCATTGATATTCAAAGACATAATGTTTTTTATACTGTTCATAGGAAGAAATGTTTGTATATATTATTGCAATCCCAGCTCCTTCAAACTTCCAGCTCAATTTCCATCCTAGAAAGGTCCCAGAGATGCTCTGCTTCCACCTTATCCTCATTTCTTGCCAAAGCATCTGCAACCTTCCTAGCATTCTCATCATCTCTCTTCTCAGCTTCTACACTATAGTCTTTGCAGACTGACCTCCACAATTTAGCCCCATCATTAATTACCCAACAGTCTTCCACCACTCAGCCAGCTCCTCCCTCAACTCAGCTTCTCTCTTTGCATCAACCTCATACCTCTCCTCTGCCAACAAGATTGCCATCACGTCCATCAACAGTTTGTCCACCACTCCCCTTCCCACTAGAATTTCCTGCCACTCCACCCCCCCCAGTACCCGAAAATCTACCTCTGCAAGTTTGTCTGCTGCCAGGTCATGAGAGTGGCCAGCAGCCATCCCACTTCCAACACCTGGGGTCATGGGCCTCTTGCTCTCCTTGAGCCCACCCTCACTCTCAGTATCCTCTTCCTCAGCTACCCCAGAATGCTCTCCCTCCACCCCAACCACCAATCCTCCAAGTGTGACATCTGGAACTCCAAAACTCATATGTTGCATCCCTTTCATCACCACATCCTCCCTCTCATCCTCTCACCCCATAATGCTCACCACAATCCCTCCTGTTCTAGCCTTGCCTCTCTCTTCCTCATCCACATCACTGAAGAAATCTGGCTCATCATCTCCAACAACCTTTCTCTGCCTGGGGGGATGCTGTGAGGTCTCCAGGCCACTAGCAAATCCTGGCAGAGGCACAATCTTGGCATTAATCTTCTCCTTAGAGCTCACCAGTAGATCCTTCTGCATCTGTCTCCCCCACTCTCTCTCTCATGTCTTTTTATACACTTGCACCTTTCTGCCCTCAATCTCCTCCACTACTCTCACCTCCTCAAAGTCCTCCCAGGCTTTCACTCTCTGCTCCATAGCCCCTTCCAACTCCCACAGCACTGTCAGTAGATCCTCTTCCTCCTCCTCAGTCCCTCTCACCCTCGACACCTTTCTCTCAACTGGCTCCCACCTCAATGTCCTCAGCCAGTCACTTGTCTTCCCCATTGTCTCCTTTCCAGCCATCCTCAGCCTCACCTCTACATCTCCTGTCCTGAAAGTCATTCCTTCCCATATCTGAAATCTGATATCTACAACATCCCTGTACTCCTTCATTACCTTACTGACTCTATTCCTCATCTCCTTCACTAATACTATAGGGACCCCCTTGATCACTAGATGCACTTCTCTCAGGTCCTAGCAAAAGCACCTCGACATTAGAACCACAATCTCTCCCACAGTAATCTCCTTCAACAGAGCCTCCACCAGATATTTCTCCTCAACAAATCCAACCTCAACTACTTTCAGCCCCTTTAGGAACTTCACCAATACAATATCTATCAGCTGCTTCCCCAATAACCCCAAAACCATCTTTGTCATCACTGCCAGGCCCCAGAAGCTCACAGTAACTGCAAATTTGGAGATCAACTTCTTGAGCAATAGTACCACCACCAGGCCTGTTACACTTTTAAACAGATCATCCCTGTGCACTATCTCTGATCCCCCCTGGCTCCCCTTGTTACCATCAGCAGTCACATCCAGATTTTTTTCCAGATTGGCCATCACACTACCATCAGCAGTCCCAGCCATAACACCAGTCACATCTACCCCAGCCCCCACCATCCTCTCCCCAGAGAGCACTCCTCCAGTGCTTCCAGACTTCTCTTTCTCCTTACTGACAGTCTTCCAACCTTCAGTCCCCTCTCCCCTCTCTGCCATTCTTGACTACTACTGCAAAGCTTACTACTCCACCATTTCTAGGCTTCTTACTTGACTTCTGCCCCCCTCCTGCTCCTCTACTTGTCAATGATCCAAAGAACCCCATCTCCATACCTATCCCTCTCTTACCATACTGCTATTTGAAGGCTGGCCCACCTCCCACATCAGTGTGCTTGTCGGAACCTTGCTTGGTTGCCATTGCCTTATAAGTTTTTTCCAATAAATGATGAAAATTGTGTCAAAAAGTGGGTGTGGAATTTGTGTAATGTGAAAGTTACCAGAGAGAGATAATGCTTGACCTTGTGATCTTCTCTCTCTCAGACACCAACTGGCCATCCTCAAATACTATCAATCAGTAGTCAACCAGACCTACTTATACTGTATGAACTCATTCTAAGGTGAGCCACTCATCTTCAACCCCAACCCCCCAATATCCACTGCTTCAATATATCCCAGTAACCAATCCAGTAGTCACTATATCCCCTGCCCAGATGTCACCCAATCTCATTCCAAATACTACCAAGAACTTTACACTACTCTAACAGATCTATATCTCCCTCCCCCCCTCCTGCCCAACCCCCACACACTCCTTATACTTAAAGATTTCTCCTCTAACCAAGTTCCCCAACTGAAAGTGCAACATAATATTTTGCCTCAATAATCTCCACCTGAGTGTCCAATATTTGGAGGAAATCTACTTCCTTGTCTCTACCCCCTAGGTCTATAGCCCCACCCAATTCCACTCTTCAAGAATCTCTATACATTGCCAACCCTCTAGCTAATGATTCTGACTAGTTCTATTATTTCTAACCCCATGTCAAATTCAATCACTTGTTAGCTCCCCAACAATAGTCTATAAACTACAATAATTCCAGATACAGTCCTTACCCAACTTCTATAGCTTCTTCACCACCCAAGTTGGAAAGTCCAAAAGGTTTACCAAATATCATAACTTTGGCATCCAGTAAGTATTCAAGATCATCACTCTATCTATCAGAGAGATATGATATTCTTCTCAGCTTTATAAGAATCTCCCCAAGCTGTCACCCAGCCTTCCCATTAGGTCTTAGACAGCACTGACCCATACATTGAGTAGAATATCCAAAGGTACTGCATGATCTCTCCTGATGGAATAATAGAATCAATAATATCTCCCCCAATTACTTCATTTTCTGGCACTATCCTCATACTTTTGCAATTCAGTTTCTGTCTAGAGTACTATTAAGATCAACTGACTGCCTTCTTAGTTCAACTATATCCTTGTTGTGAACTTTTGGAGGAATAGAAGATATATTTATTTATCACTCAAGTAATGTGCTTTTATGCATTTGTTGATGATGTCACCCCAATGCCACTGCACCACAAATTATCTATATCGAGTGCTATATCAAGTTGTAACCTGTAATCTCAACACTCCTGCTCAATGAGATAAAGAATGCAAACAAACATTACCAATGGGATGCTATCTAGATGAACAAAAAAGGTCGAAATTCCATGCTTATAAGCATAAAAATAGGTAAGAGAAGTAGTGAAAAATGGAAATCCTGAGTTATATTATAGGTTCCCATCACAAATATTTGCCGTAACACTCATTCTACCCATTGTTTCGCTGTAATTTGCTCTTCACTCATCATTATACCCATTCCTTGTATGCAAAAATCGAACTTTGCCTTTGGAAGGGCCTTTGTTAGCAAATCTGCCACCATTTGCTCCATAGGGATGTATAGCAGGCATATAGCCTCGTTTTCAACACATTCTCATATGTAATGGTGCTGTATATCGATATGCTTGGTCCTTGCATGATGTATACCACCATGTTCAATGCTTCAGCCCAGAAGGATTGTGGCAAACCAGCTGCATTCATCATTGTTCGGGCCATCTCAATGATCATTCGATTGAACCATTCCACCACGCCGTTTTGTTGCAGAGTATAGGGAGCCATTCTAGTATGTCATATTCCATGCTCTTTTAAGAATTGTTTGAAGGACTTGTTTATGTATTCTGTCCCATATCCGAGTGTAGCATCCTTATCCAATGTTTTGTATCGTTCTCCATGCTCACTTTGAATTCTTTGAATTTTTCGAATGCTTTGCTCTTTGCTGAGAGGAAGTATACATGGGCCTTACAAGTGTAGTCATCTATGAAAGTAATGAAATACTTCTTCCTGGAATGTGATGATGTATGCATGGGACCGCAGATGTCCATATATATAAGATTGAGTATGCTGCTCACTCGTTTCGTCCATTCCTGAAAAGACCTTTGAGAAGCCTTATTCGCTGCGCAGTCATTGCAAAGGAAATTTGGAGATGTACAGTTTGGCAATCCTTTCACTGAGCCATTTCTCATCATCCATTCTAAGCTTGTCTAGCTGATGTGTCCTAACTGTTCATGCCATACACACTAGGTGTCGTTTGTCATTGTGGAATGTGCCGATGTATTGTTCGGCATACCATTGATTGCAGAAAGGTTCCCTCTTTTCGATGCATATATTAATTCCTTATTGTTCTTTAGATCAATTACTGTTATGCCATTTGGACATATGTTAACTCCTTTGTCTCCTTGGGCCATCATTCATCCTATAGAGAAGAGATTTTTGCCTATATCTGGAGTGTATAGTATGTCTGCAAAGGTGCCTGAGGGTTCTTTGACCTTTCCATGCAGGTGTATACTGACATTTCCTTTGCCCTGAGCATAGATCACATTGTTGTCACCTAGTTTGATAGGTACGGGATGTTCGAACTTCTTATATATAGAGAACCACTCACAGTGCGCCATCATATGTTGCATTGTGCTGGAATTCATGAGCCAAACTTCTTCACTGCACACATTAGTGCTCACGCTTACATTTGCATGTTGGCAGTTCTCTGCCTCCGCAAAGAACATCCCGTCGCTACTCTGATTGTTGGTGTCCATGACGTTCGCCTGACCATGTTGGTCTCCCTTTTCTTTCTTCTTTAGATTGCAGTCTTGGATGCGATGTCTGGGCTTATCACAGTAGAAGCACTTACCACTGAATTTTGCACATTAACCATCTCATTGTCTGTCGCATTGACTTCATCCTTTGCTTGGCTTTCCTTTGCCTTGACCATGCATGCCATAGAATGCTTTCTCGTCATAGTCTTCATTTGCGCCATTGTTCTGCCTTGATTCATTGTTTAATAGGCTCGTGACGACATGCTTGTAATCCGAAAGCTTATCGGATTCCTGCATTGCAGATATGACCATGTTATACATGTCTGGAAGGCCTCGTATAAGGGCCAGGACCTTGTCTTCCTCTCTGATGAGGTCCGCCGGCATAGAAAGTGAGTTCACCTGATTCGTCAGATCATTAATGCAGTTGGCATATTCTTGAATGCTCTCCTTGGGCTTCATCTGTAGAGTAAATAATTGTTCCTTCGGATGGAATCTGTTGGACATGAATGCTTGTTGATGGTGATCACATAGAGTCTCTCAAGCTTCATTTGCCATCATAGTGTTCATAACAAGTTTCATTTGCTTATTCGATAGAGTGAACATGATCTCCCTCAATGCCTTGCAATCCTTCACTGGGTTGTATCTCATTACTTGCGCCTGTGGCTTCCAATAGTTCTCTAGACCACATTCCTCCAAGAAATTCCTCATATGGTATGCCCATATGGTGTAATCCTTACTGTCAAAGATAGGAATCATCCTTCTTTTCCTCGTAGCCACCACTGGAGCAATCACCAGAGGGACTGTAGTACCCATGCTGGTACCCACTCCGCTTGTGTTACTTGCTAGGCTTGGTGTTGCAGTACTTGAGCTTGGGATTCCTGGGTTTGACATCTTCATATGTTGTAGTGTAGCATATACTAAAGAGGTGTGTATATTATCTGCTAACCTGGGCTCATAACCTTTGTTGTGAACTTTTGGAGAAATAGAAGATATATTTATTTATCACTCAAGTAATGTGCTTTTACGCATTTGTTGATAATGTCACCCCAATGTCACTGCGCCACAAATTATCTATATCAAGTGCTATATCAAGTTGTAACCTGTAATTTCAACAATTAGAGTAATTGGCTCTGATATAGTATTTGAAAGGATTGAAGTAAGGAGGTGGGTAAGTATAGAAGTGGGCTAGTATAGGGGTGGATAGGGGCTACTGGTGTGATATGAGAAAACTTTGATGTTTTAGATAGTGATGAATGGGGGCTTTGATCTATAGAAAGAAAGAAAAAAATTATATTTTCTATGAAAAATCAAAACTATCCAATAAGATATAGAGCACCAGTTCAATGTTATAGATATAGATAGCAAAGATATTATGCTTCTAATTGTACCAATTAGGGAAACTAAAGAATTCTTCACCATTAAATTGAATAGATATCTACAAAAGAAGACTGAGAATCATTTGATTAAGAACTATAAGCTGAGTGACAGTGATGAGTATAGTAACCTATATAGATCTGTATCAATCAAGATTGACTATAGAGAAATACTCAACCCTATAGAGAAAAGAAAAAGAGCAGTAGCTTAACCCCAATCAGTAAGCCAATCAGTAAGATGACCAGTAGAATGGCCAGCTAAAAGAATAAGAATAAGAATAATATAAGTAGAAGATGAGAAAGAATAAGTTGATATACCTTTTCATTTCTCCTTACTCTTTAGCCCTAAAGTCACCATCATTGTAGAAGACTCTCTATTAGAATCTGCAGATAAAGAAATAGAAGAAGAACTGGAATTTGAGACAAGATTTCAAAAGTTTCAGAAGAAATATATCCCAAAAACCATGATATAAGATATCTACAATGAAGCCTAGAAGAAGATATAAGAGGCCAAGATAGAAGTTTCACTCTTGTAATAATACTTACTGGAGTTAGAAATAAATTATTGCAAACCACCAGATCTAATAAAGAAATACTTTTTATCTCCCAAGAAGAATCAGTAACCCAAGCAGTATAAGTTTCAGAAAAATATATTAGCAACTTATCTGTTTGGAGAAATCAGAGATCAGAAGGTAGAAATTTATATTAACAAAGAAATAGCTATATATATATTGTAACAATGTCTCCAAATCTAGTGACATCAGAATCTAGAGGACTACTTATACTTTACAAGCCACTTATTATAAGTTTTGACTCACCCATGACTCATCTTAATTATAAGATGATCTTTACTTAAACTCACAATGACTTACAATGACCTTAGTAGTATACTACTTCAGATCAGATGACTTGATACTCTGGACTAAAGAAGGAGATTAAAAGATATAAAAGAAGCCTCAAGAAAAGTATAAGCAGCAACTACAAATAAGAGATTCACTATAAACAAAATGCCTGCCATTTACCAAACAATAAGATCAAGGGGTCACTCAGGACTATTTGTTTAAGAATAGATATTTAATAACATCAAGAGAGTTATAAGGATATATATATAGGAAGGATTCTAATTCTGAACCTCTATATAAAGAACCCCTATCACTATATACTCAACTACTACGAAATTGAGACAAGAATCTCTACTATTACTGAATACCTTTGGAAATAGTAAGAATATGAGATCGGACATCACCTCCACTAAGAATTCTCGCAAGCTGGCTCCCAAGAAATTTCAGATACCATATGTATAAATGGATATAAGCAGTAATTAGCTAAGAGAATCTACCAGATCTTCCAATATACACCCCCTGGACCATTTCTAATCTGTAATATATCAAGATCTCTGATATTTAAGAACTGTCAACATACTATGCAGACCACCTAGAAGAGATGATAGCAGAAGAGGCCCAATTTACTATTCTGATCAAGAGTAAAGAAGTAAAGACCTTTGGTATTCTATTCTAGAAGACAACCCAGACCAGTTCATCTTTGGTCTAATTGCTCTATTTTAAGACCCTCTCTTAAGAGTCTACCTCTCTCAGAATTCTACAGATATTTCCTACTTTGTAGATAAAAATACCATTGACTAGAGACCTCAGAAACAGCAGAACAACTCTACACCCTTTGCAGACAATAATATCATCAATAGTGATATCATCACTACTGACATCACTTCTAAGATCTAAAGAATAGTGGCAATCCATTATTTTGTAGAAAGATGACCTCAATAACCTCCTAGAAGAGTATGCAGATATCTCCTCCATATTTCCAGAATTCCTTACTGACCTCAGTTCAATTGTGGAGATTATAGAAAATGTTTTAGTTTGACTCCTTAAAGAAAATAAGGATGAAGAGAAGAATGATATAATTCTGGTCACACTGAACTTCAGGTTAAATAGTAATAGTTCTATTGGCCAAATTTGAGTAAGTTAGTTAGTTGTACAAATGGTGACTATACTTTAACTTGCTAAATTTGCCACAAATATAAAATTAGCCTTACCCAGTTAGCTAGTCACCTGAATTCCAAATCTGCACTAATTAGATAGTTTATCTAGTGTAGTAAGCCACAGAAATCATACCATTCGAAATTACCACTTAGCCATATACCATATCAAGTGCACTAAGCAACCAAGACTGCTTTACTGTGCCAACCTGTATAAATAACCAGACATACCAAAAGAAGATGTTTACCCATAAAGGACCTGTACACCATACAGCACCTGTACACTGTACAGCACCTGAACACTTGTACCAGAATAAGAAACACCTGATATAAATAGCACTCTATAGTTAGCCAGATAGCAACCAGGTAGCAACCACAATGTATAAAATACCCCAGAGACAAGAGTGAATAAACCTCAGTTCCGAAAGCAAAAGCAAAAGTCAATTGTCTGGTACACTTAGGAGGAGAAACCTGCCAACGAGCCACTGCCAAGAAATTGTGAGCATTGTTCTATTCCCAACTCCGGTCCACTTTCCGTTAGAAAAGATTGGTTCGCTTGCTAGATAAGCCAGAAGTCCACCGTTTTACCCAAGTACGCCACCAGGAAAGGCCACCATTTTTAAGTCCATTTTCAAGAAGACCGCCATCTTTCGTTCGCCGATCCGCCATGTAACACCGATCCACCTCGTTCAGTCTGCCATCCAAGAAGTCCGCCGCTTAAAGAATAAGCCGCCAGTTTAAGTCCACTGATCTGCCGCATTCCGCCGATCGCCCGCATCGTTCAAGTCCACACTACTCAATCTGTCTTGTTCCAACTGCATTGTTCGAAGACCGCACTTGAGAAATTGGCCCGCCTACCCAAATAAGGAATCCGATTGCCCGTCACCCGAAATCCAGAACTCGCACGTTTAAGGAATAACTGATCGCTGGTTCCCAGAGAGCCCGCTCATATAAGGAAATCCGCCAAATTCGCTGTTCACAAGATCGCCCGTGTTACACGAATTACCCATTGTCACCCTAGAAGGAAATCCTTTCACTGCGCAACCCAAGAATGCTGCCAAATTAGGAAATTGTATGCAGAAAGTCTCCAGCTTGAATATTATACCACTAAACGCCAGAATCAACACCAACACCAGTACCAGACCTATAAACCTGAACATTTTGTTGCTTTTTGACAAAGTAACTGGGGGCTCAAGCCAATCTACACAGCCGCCCAACCTTGTAATTTGCCTCTATTGAGCCGGGCACATTACACTAGTCTTATACTTAGCAAAATCAATATATAAATCTGTATTAATATCCCCCAAACTACAGTGAATAAACCTCAGTTAGTTTTAGTTTGAACTAAAAGATTACAGAGAAACTCACTACCTCTAAGAGACTTGAAAATTCAGAGAATAAGATAATGACCTAGAGTAATGATCACTTGGAAGTTTGAGTTAAAGAATTTCTCTGACTGCTATATTATGGAAATCAAGCCAGCTAAGGATACAAGACCACAGACTGCATAATTCAAGACCATGGACTATATTTAAGGATATAAGTTAGCTATGGAAATCAGATACAAGATCACACATCCAAGCCATATATTTAAGATATAGATCAGTAAGTCAATTGGTTTACCAGTCAACTTAAGTTCTGAAAAATAAGAAGTTGAATATAAGAAATTTGAGAAAGGATTTATGAAAATCACCATACACAAGTTTCAAGACTACTACTAGACTATGGAAAATAGACCTGCCCAGACCACATAATTCAAGACTATATTAACTGACCTACTTGTGCATATTAGTTATAAGACACAGAAAGCTCAGCCTATAAGATACATATAATCACCAGAAATCTGCTCTTTGATATGGTACAAACAACTGACCTATATGTAATTAAGCCATTGACTTAAACTTCTATTATCAATCTCTGATATATAATCAGTCATAATCAACTTTAATAACATCTTGATCAAATTGAACAATCTGTCACATAACCCCAGACTCAATAAGACCCATGAATGCAACTCAAAGATACAGACTGCACTTCAAAAGTAGTATATTGAACCATACTTGAAGCAATTAAAGATACAAATAACATGCTATAATACATATTACCAAAAATTATTAGATAGCATTCAATGGTCTATTGATGGAGCCTTCAGCCTTAGTATTATAGTAACAAATGAAGCCCAAACCCAATTCTAGGGAAAGTCCAAAACATCACCATTACTCTGAAATATATTTATTTTGCTATTTTAAAGATATTTGTAATTGAAGCTATTACTTACAATATGATCCTCAGTATCAATTCGAGAAAGGAAATAAATATAGATATTAACATTGATTATGAAATGCTCAAATTCAACTATATCGGAAAGAAGATTGAGTCAAAGATACTAGTTTTGAGCCATTAAAGAAGAAGAAGAAGATAATTATTTTGGAAAAATATATCAGAAGTAAAGAATCCACTATAGAAGAAAAAGAGAAGGCATCTGAGAATAATAATCATCTAAGACTGAGACTCAGAATCAATATGGCAGAAGATAGATAAGAAGATAATATATGTATCCAAGACACTATTCCTTTTACAATCAAAGCTATTACTAGTTAAATCAAAGAATATATCAGATATCTCGAATGACAGAAATGTGAAGAGTATTTATTAAAAATAATTGAATCCAAAAAGAGGCCTGATTATATGTTTTTAATATAAAAGAAAGAAGAAGAGGTACTTTCATAATACTCTGATAGGGAGTTATATAAAAAGTACACTTAACTCTAAAATTGAAATAGTAGAAGTATAAGTAATTTGGGACCAACCACTAGAGGAGAATAAAGATAGTATTTCAAAAAATGAAGAACTTTCTATAATCATTACTTGAGATATGTAATCTGAATTGGATACTATAAGAAGAATAAAAAGATAATATCTTCTGGAGTAAAGAATATATAACTGATTACTCCAAGGTCCAAATCCAACCAAGAAAGAGTCTCTTAAATAGAGAGATGCCCCATCAAGTCATTTTCCACTTACCAAGAGACTATTGTTATTAATACCACCTATTAGAATAGCAACAGAGATAGTCTTTTCAACCAGAATCTCCAAAAATAATTACAGAAAGAACCTTATTCAAGGAAACTACCACTATACTTACAAGAAGGCAACTTGGACCAGAATACTTTACTCAATCAGAAGTATAACCTCTCTCTTCTCTTTCATAAGTATAATATGAATGCATACTGATTTCTAAAATAAGGTAAAATTGAGAAAAAAAAGAGATATTTCCATCAAGAGATATTGTTACTATGGAAAATACTCCAGATATTAGACTTATCAATATGAAAAAATTCACCTCAGTAAAGATATTATTACATATATACTTAAAAGAGGAAATAATTAAACAAAAATCTGAGAGAAGAAGAAGACTATAAAGAAGATTGTCAAGATATATAATCTAGGAGAAGATATTCTAGTTCTTATTTGATATATAACTCATTTAGAATAGGTAGATAATACAATCAATTTCATAAAGGCTTTGAATCTTATTAGAAAAAGCGAAATCAACTATCTTTGAGACCTCTGTTAGATATCAGAGGTTGGAAGACTGTAGTTTAGGAGCCTTAGTTAAAGAACAATCTATACTTGACCAGAATATTATACAGTATACTTTACTAAATCTCTATATAATTCCATCCTCAAAAAGATATATCAGAAGAATATTGACTATGATTTCGGGAGTCTCACTCATACTATCATAGGTAGTGCTCCCAAGCAAATCAAATTGAGGGTCATTTGAATCAAATCAAATTGGAGATTTTCAATTCAAATAAAGTTTGAATCAAATCAAATTTGAATTAAATTGAGGATTCAAATCGAATTTGGAATTGAATTGGATCTTGATTTGATTCATTGGGAGTACTAATCATAGATTCCAAAGATATAAAGCTCTTCAGATCTGATATTGCCATACTATCATGAAAGAAAACATAAATTCAGTTAACCTTAAGATCAGGACTTATATTGAAAGGAGTAGCAACTTAAGAAGAAACCATTGACCCTTGATATATAGGTGAAATCAGGGTGATTCCAAAGTATAAAAGTAGTAAATAAATTCAAATCTACAAAGAAAACAAAATCATACAAGCAGTTTTCCTTGAATGCAGAACTCTTTAGTTTTAAGAAGTATCTGAACTCACTAATGATACTAGACATACCAAAAGATTTAGAGCTCAGATAAGAAGGAAGTATATAAGATAAATGTGCCTCAGTAAGTTTATTACCAATTAGTAAAATTTCACAAGAATCTCATCCTTAAATAAGAAGAATAGACCACTATTGAAATATTTACACCACTTGACCTAAGAAATATTTTCTTTGAACCAAATGAAGAAATCCAAAATCTGGATATATAAGGTTATACATTCCTTGACAAGATGAATTCAATATATTTTTGAGTGATCAAATAAGCTATAAGAATATTATCTTACCAAAAGGAACCATTATTGGAGATGTAGTATTTCTAGTTTCTAAGTAAGGAAGAGTCTTAATTCTGGAAGTTCAAAGTAATAGACATATTTCACAGTAGTAAATATATCTCATCTTTTTGTATTTAAGTTAAATCACATTTACTTACTTCTTGTAGATGGCAGATCTGATTTGGCATTAGGTGAGAAGTTATGTTATAAATCCAATATACTTCTTTGACTTGGTTATTTCACTTTTGGTCTTCTTCAATTCCAGTAAGTGCTTTTTCGGCCAGTCAGGTGATTATTATTTCTTATTCTTTCTTAGTCTTATTGTGCTGAATTTGTTTATCATATTGCAATTTTTTACCAAAAAGATGATTTTCCACAATAGCATCCTTGGAGGTAGTATTGGTGGCATATTCAGACAATTCAGAGTATATTCTGGTTGAGTTTGTTGGCTCTGAGTTTTGTCCAGGAACTGCATCTTGAGCTCATCTAAGGATGGTACCAATTTGTTGGAGTGTTATATTGATTTTGTTAGTCTGTTTGGTATTCTTTAGATGTCACTTTTTTTTTTTTTT
>RQIL01040380.1:0-16826 GCA_003951145.1 Jimgerdemannia lactiflua | reverse complement strand
TCCAAAGCAAAAAATAAGTCTATCTGATATACTTCAAGAGATATACCTGCCAAGAGCCACTTAATCCTAAAGGAAAAGGATTATAATAATTAGAAGAAATATCTACTCTAAAGCCACTTTTAGAAGATTGTAAGCTTTATCTAATTCTACTCTGGTCTACTTTCTGATATAAAGAAGTCTGCTAAGTTTTAAGAAAGAACTCTATCAGTTTAAGATCCAATCCACTATAAATAACAGAGTTAGTCAAAATAATATATCTTTATAGTAAACTTGTTTATACAAATGAAGTAGTCATTTGATATAACTTTGCTAAGAGAAGCTTATTATATTTAGTCCACTTACTTGATTAAGATAGAAGAAATCTGATTGTACTATAAATTTGGCATCATGCAAATAATGTACATATTGTGATGTATGGTATGAAATAGAAATAAGAATCAGGGGAAGACATTTGATCATAGTATCTGAATCCGATTTAATATAGTATAGAAATTACCTTTACTATAGACACTGCATCTAAAACATTATCAGTGAAACTCTTATTACTTTTATGAATTTCAGATAGAATTTATATGAGATTCTACTTGGAAATTTTACATAAAAAGACTTGATACTTAGCCACATATTTAGTAGCAGAATTAGCACACAAATCTGTATAAATAACCCAGTATTTTAAAGTGAATAAAGCAGTTCAGCTCAGTTTGGTTCTTTATATATTCTTTCTCCCTCACAAAATCCATCCAACAAATCAAGTTCTGTATCCTCTATATTACAATTTGGTGCCCATTGGCTGGTGATTCAAGACAAATCTCTCACTTTTAAGCTGAAAATCGAACAACTACTACCACTACTGCTACTGAACAGACATCATGTCATGTATGGTGTTTGTCTGAGCCATCTGCTATTAATTGGTTGTTCTGGTTATTAGCCTTATTTTTGTGAACCATTGGTATGAAAAATACTCTGGAAGGACACATCATTAACTGGGTCACTCCTTAGTTTGAGGAACAATGTTATAAGAATTAATCACCAGAAAATGCTGAACAAACTGCCATGCCAAACAGACTGCTGTATGGACTGCCATCTGATTTTGAAAAAGATAAATGAACTAATGTATAGACCACCATCACCCAAATCTTGAAGACATTATTTGTCTATACTATCTATTATTAATTAGTTGTTCCAGTTGTCAGCCTTGTTTCTGTGAACCATCAGTATTGAACAATGCTCTGGAAGGACAAATCATTGACTTGGTCACTCCTTAGTTCGAGGGACAATATTACAAGAATTAATTGCTGGAAAACACTGAACAAACTACTATGTGAAGGACCATTATGGAGAATTAGAAGACATCATATACAAACTGTTGCATAAGTTAATTATTTGAAGAATATCATCTAACTTTTGATGATATATGAACACTACCTGACATATGAACATCACCTGTCATAAACAAACTGCTACCTTATTGAAGACATTATATATGAACCGCTCAAGAGAAGATACTGTTGTCTGACTTTTGATGACATATGAACAGAATGGACTGCCCCAGAGAATTAAAAAGACATCATATATGAACTGTCTTCTAACTCTTGACAACATATAAATGGACCACCATAGAGAATTAAAATACATCTATATGAACTATCATCTGACTTTTGATAATATACAAATGGAATGGACTGCCCTGAAGAATTAAAAGATTTCATATATGAACCATCCAAGTAAAGAATCCCACCTGACCTTTGAAGATACTATTACTCTGACTTTTGAAGATGCTGTTACCCACCCAATATACAAATGTCACCTATCATAAACAAACTGCTGCCCTACTGAAGATATCATATACAAACTGCCTGAGAGAAGATATTGTTATCTTACTTTTGATAACATACAAATGGAATAGACCACCCCAAAGAATTAAGAGATGTTATATATGAACTGCTCAAGTAAAGAATCCTGCCCAATCTTTGAAGATGCTATCACTCACCTATTATATGAATGTTGTCTATTATAAATAAACCATTGCCCTACTGAAGACATCATATACAAACTGCCTAAGAGAAAATGCCATCATCTGACTTTTGACAAAATATAAACCATCACTTGAGTGAAGAATCCAGTCCGATCTTTGAAGATACCATCACCTGTCTGACTTTTGGAGATACCATTGTCCAACTCTCAACAACATACAAATGGACCACCCCGAAGAACTGAAAGACATCATATACAAACTGTTATCTGACTTTTGATGACATATGAATAAATGGACCTGCCCTGGAGAATAAAAAGACATCATATATGAACTATCTGAGGCAACATACAGAATGGACTGCCCAAGAGAAGATACCCTCACCCAACCTTTGAAGATGCCATCATCCACCCAATCTTTGAAGATGCCATCACTATCTAACTTTTGATGACATATAAATGACATCCTACTAAAGACATCATATATGAACCATCACCTAAGAAGATAACTTCATCTGACTTTTGATGACATATAAATAGAATGGACCCACTCTGGAGAATTAAAAGACATCATATATAAACTATCATCTGACTTTTGATGACATATAAATGGAATGGACCCACTCTGGAGAATTAAAAGACATCATATATAAACTATCATCTGACTTTTGACAACATATGAACAAATGGACCCAATCAATAGAATTAAAAGACATCATATATAAACTGCCTGAGGCCACATATGTAATGGACCACCTGAGAGAAGATGCCCTCATACAATCTTTGAAGATACCATCACCCACCTGATCTTTGAAGATGCCATCACCTGTCTGACTTTTGATAATATATGAATACTACTCTACTGAAGATATTGTATATGAACCATCACCTGAGTTAATTATTTGAAGATACTATCATCCAACTTTTGATGACATATGAATAGAATAGACCCACCCCAGAGAATTAAAATATGTTATATATAAACCATCATCTGACTTTTAATAACATACAAATAAATGGACTCAACTCAGAGAATTAAAAGACATCATATAAGAACTGCTCAAGAAAATATGCCATTGTCTGACTTTTGATGATATATGAATGCCATCTGATTTTTATTGAAGATGCTATCACTTGACTTTTGTCTAAATTAATTATTTGAAGATTTTGGGATCTCAAAAATATTTTGAATATATTATAAATATGTCCATGCAGGGGGAACAAATGTATAAACATTATAGGAATTTGAATAGATATTTTTGTATCAAAAATAACCTATTTAGGGGGAAGATGTGACATATGGTATAAAATAGAAACAAGAATCAGGGGAAGACATTTGATTGTGGTACCTGAATCTGATTTAGTATAGTGTAGAAATTACTTTTACTGCAGACACTACATCTAAAATATTATCAGTGAAACTCTTATTACTTTTACAAATTTCAGATAGGATTTCACATGAGATTCTACTTGGGAATTTTACATAAAAAGACTTGATACTTAGCTACATATTTAGTAGTAGAATTAGTGCACAAATCTGTATAAATAACCCAGTATTTAAAAGTGAATAAAGTAGTTCAGCTCAGTTTAGTTCTTTACATATTCTCTCTCTCTCACAAAATCCATCCAATAAATCAATTTCTATGTCCCCTATGTTACAATATATGTACTGTGATGGTATAACTAAATTTGGAAGCAGGAAATAGGAAATAGACACTTGATCCCAAATTAGTATAGCCATATAGTTAGCAGTCCCCGATCTCGACATTTTCTAAATATTTCGAAATGTTCAAGATCAAGAATTCTGATATAGTATAGCATTTCGACACTGTCAAAATATTTCGACACTTTCTAAATGACTCATAACTTAGTCATTTAACTCAGTAGCCACCTTATAGCTGGCAAAACTTATATAAATAACCCAGTATCTTTGAGTAGGGCTGTTAAATGGTTTGAAACCAAAAGGTTCAAACTGGTTTGAACCACTTCAGTTTGATTCGATTTGGTCAGCAGTTTCAAAACAATTTGTATCTTTATTTCTTATTTGCATAAGAATAATCATATAAATACTTCCTGTATGAGTTTACATTTTCAAAATCGGCTACTTGACTTGAAACAGTAAAAGAACTCAGTCTCTTTCAGCAAAAAGTACAATCCGCAAGGTGTCTGCCATTTGATCTGAATGTTTAAAATTTAATAACTTCATGAAACTACACCCAGTCTTAATGACCTTGATCTTGTTTGTAAGCTATGAATATTGGCATTCAGGCACATTTTATTTGGATGAAATATGATGTGTTTTCATAGAGCTATTGCACTTTAAAAAATCTCGGGTCGATCACCATTTGAAGAGTCAACCCGCAATCGATCTGAGTTTTTTAAAGTGCAATGGCTCGATGAATACACATCCGATTTCATCGAAATAAAATATGCCTGGAAGCCAATACTCATAGCTTCCAAACAAGACCAAGATCATTAAGATTGGATATGGATTAATGGAGGTATTAAATTTTAAAAGCTCAGGTCGAAAGGTGGACATTACTACACATGACTGAGACAAGCCATGCAATGACGATGGCACCCAAAACGAAGACAGCTATTCAATGCCTGAAACCAATACATCCGAAACCAATATGCCCGAGACCTAAGTGCCTAAGACATTCCTGCATTCATTGACCTGTGGTCTCTCATGAGCCTCTAATTTACATCTTTTACAAAAAACACTTATATATCAAAATGAGTGCCTCCCGAAGCAGCGTTTATCACCACTTTACGAAATTGGCCAATGGCTCAAGGCAGTGCAACTATTGTCCTAACGAGAAGATTTATCAAGCCAGTAGCACTACATCTACCTTGTGGACTCACATCAAAAAATGTCATCCCGAAAAGATGACCAAGGAAGGGGAAACTGAATTGCCACTTACCCAGCAAGAGCACGAGACTACTACAAGTAGTTACATTACATGGATAGTCAAAGATCTTCAACCATTCTCAACTTCCAATAATGAAGACTTCAAAGCCTTCATAAAGCACCTGAATCCAAGATATTATATTCCTTGCCGTCAAACTACTCATAAACTAGTGATGGAGAAATTTGAATCTTACAAAGGGCATATTCAACATACTCTATGCCATACAGCAGGAGCTATATCTTTGACATGTGTTCTCTGGACCTCAGGATCCATGGACAGTTATTGTGGAGTGACAGCACATTTCATCGATTCAAATTGGAAACTCTGGTCAATCATTTTGGATGTTTGTCCTATGCCGCATCCTCACACTGGTGAAGCAATAAAGAACATTCTTTTGATGACTATTACAGAATATTGTATCGAAGATAAGTTTCTTGCACTTGTCACTGATAATGCCTTGAATATGACTCATGGCTTTCACTTACTGGCAGAAATCATCCTCAGCAAATATGAGAGAGAAATATACTATATCAGATGTGGTGTGCATGTTATCAACCTTGTTGTTCAGGATGGCTTGAAGAATTTATTTGATGTAGAGGAAGAATTTGATGAGGATAACCCCAACAGCCCACTTACAAAGCTTCGCCTTTGTGTGAATACAATCTGGAGGAGCCCTAAAGTCATTGAAGAATTCAAACAGTACTGCAAAGACTGCGAGATTGAGTACTATGACCTTCCCCATGATTGTCTGACAAGGTGGTCCTCTACATTTGCCATGATCGATACTGCCATCCTCCAAAAGCTGGTCCTTCAGCTCTTGTTTATCTGGTCCCAAACAAAGAACATCAGCAATGCACTTGAGTCAAATGAGTGGAAGGCCCTCGAAATGCATATTGAAGTTTTAAAAATCTATGCCAAAGCCACCAAAGCTCTCTCAATGTATTCAGAGCCAACACTTCATGAAGTTGAAAAAATTTATTCTCTTATGAAGAAATACCTAAACAATAAAAAGATCCCAGCATACAGAGCTATGGCAAGCAAACTTCAAGAATATACTACTAAGCTTTCAGATGCACACTGGTTAGCACAAGTACTACATCCTGGCATAAAACTGGAGAAAGATGACAAGAAATACATGTCAAAAATCAGCAAGCTTAAGGAGTATGCAGACCTCATTACTCAAGCTGATTCCAGCACCCCACAGGGAGCTCTGATATTCCTGCCATTACCCAAAAAGAAGAAACCAGTGCAAAGGTTCTGTGAGCTGGTTGGAGAATCTATCATTGTAGAGAGAAGTGCTTCTGTGAAGAATTATAACATGAATGTGAACAATGAAATCAATCACTATCTTTCAACTGCTAATGGAGACAGCAGTGACAATCCTCTCAACTGGTGGCAGCTAAATGAAAGCTAATTTCCAACACTGGTGATCATGGCTTGGGATATTTTGGCAATTCTGGCTTCTAGTATTCCCTGTGAATAGCTTTTTTCAATTGCTGGCAACACTATCACAAAAAACCACAACTCACTTTTGCCGAAGAGTGTTTGGGCAGTGTTGTGCCTTCATTCTTAGTTGTCATTTACTGAGTCTACTGACAAAGTGTAAAATGTAGAAACTGATAGTTGTTAGAGTTTTTCTGTTGTAATTACTTGAGGCCAATCAGTGATCATATTAAAAGAAAGAGAAGAGTCATTGACATACACCTTGGGTTATTTGAGTAGCATACCCTCTCCCCTCTTTCGAAAAGCTGGATAAAAGAAAAAAGCATATACCTTAGTTAAGGCACCATTTTGAACCCTCTCCTTTTCGAAAAGCTGAAATGAGCAGCACACACTCCTCTTCGAAAAGCCCTTTTGAAAAGCTAGATAAAAGAAGTATATATACCTTAGTTAAGGCGCTGTTTCGAACCCGAAAAGCTGAGCACCCTCCCCTTTCAAAAAGATGGATAAAAGGAATATATATATATATACCTTAGTTAAGGCACCATTTCGAACCCTCTCCCTTTTGAAAAGCTGGAATGAGCAGCAAGATGAGGCAAGTGCGCACCCTCCCCTCCTTCAAAAAGCTGGATAAAAGGAATATATATTCACCTTATTTAAGGCACCATTTCAAACCCCCCCTTTTGAAAAGCTGAAATGAGTAGCACACACTCTTTTTTCGAAAAGCTGGATAAAAGGAATATATATATATACCTTAGTTAAGGTGCCATTTCAAACCCTCTCCCTTTCAAAAAGCTGGAATGAGCAGCTAGATGAGACAAGCATGCACCCTCCCCCCCCTTTCGAAAAGCTGGATAAAAGGAAAAAGCATATAATTATATAACTTAGTTAAGGCACCATTTCGAACCCTCCCCCTAGCAGCACACTCTCCCCTTTTGAAAAGCTGGATAAAAGGAATATATCTTAGTTAAGGCGCCATTTCCTCCTCCTTTCAAAAAGCTGAAATGAGCAGTGCACCCTCCCCTTTCAAAAGCTGGATAAAAGGAATATATATATATATACCTTAGTTAAGGCCCCATTTTGAACCCTCCCCTTTTCGAAAAGCTGGAATGAGCAGCAAAACAAGGCAAGCGCACACTCTCCCCCCCTTCAAAAAGCTAGATAAAAGGAGAAAGTATAAAATTATATACCTTAGTTAAGGTGCTGTTTTGAACCCTCCTCCTTTCGAAAAGCTGAATGAGTAGTACACCCTCTCCTTTCGAAAAGCTGGATAAAGGAATATATATATACCTTAGTTAAGGTGCTGTTTCGAACCCTTCCCCCTTTGAAAAGCTGAAATGAGCAGCACACCCTCTCCTTTCGAAAAGCTGAAATGAGCAGCACACCCTCTCCTTTCGAAAAGCTGAAATGAGCAGCACACCCTCTCCTTTTGAAAAGCTGAAATGAGCAGCACACCCTCTCCTTTCGAAAAGCTGGATAAAAGGAATATATATATACCTTAGTTAAGGTGCCATTTCGAACCCTCTCCATTTCGAAAAGGTGAAATGAGTAGTACACCCTCTCCTTTCGAAAAGCTGGATAAAAGGAATATATATATATCTTAGTTAAGGCGCCATTTCGAACCCTCCCCCTTTCGAAAAGCTGGAATGAGCAGTGAGATGAGGCAAGCATACACCCTCCCCCTTCGAGAAGCTGGAAAAAAGGAAAAGGTATATAATTATATACCTTAGTTAAGGCACCATTTCGAACCCTCCCCACCCTCCCCTTTCGAAAAGCTGGATAAAAAGAATATATATACCTTAGTTAAGGTGCCATTTGGAACCCCTTCTCTCTTTCGAGTGGTGAGACGAGGCAAGCATGCACCCCCCCTCAAAAAAATAGGACTGGTCACTCCCTTTCGGGCATATAATTATGTGATGGTCTTAAGCCTCAGGTCATAAGATAGACTTTACAAATTGCTCATATTCTTAGTGAAATCAATTACAAGGCTAATAAAATAATTTTTGAAGCCAGATAGCAATGAACTGATCGGTTTAACCGATTTGGTATATGAACCAATGATCTGAACCAATTCAAACTGATTCAAACCATTTAACAGCCCTATCTTTGAGTGAATAAACCTCAGATCAAAAGTGTTAGTATAAAGAACAAGTATACTGATAAAGAAACCTTCAGATTACCTCTTTGACACAATTGGCCTTACAGAACTACTGACTCTGGGAGTCAAGAAGACAAGAATTCAAAATAAAGAAATCTGACATACTTAGCAAGTTTAGTATCTGCTATGTTACAACTTGGTGCCCATTGGCTGGTGATTCAAGACAAATCCCTCACTTTCAAACTGAACAATGAACAACTGCTACAAGAACACACACAACACTATTAGACAGGATGGATATGAGACCACTTGTATTCTATGGATATACCTCTGATGAATTAATCATCACCTTTATTGATAATTTCGAGCAGTATACTGCTGTCAGGACCCTAACTGCAACACAGCAAGTAGCCCTACTCCCTGTAAGCCTTCGAGGCCCAGCAAGAACCACTTTCACAGCAGTTAACTATGCAGGAGCTGATGATCCAGCAACATTATTAGCCATGAAGACTTGGCTTCGAAACACCTACTATACTGATGAAATCAAACAAGCTCTTAAGGATCAATTGAACACTATCTATTAGGGAATGACTGAAGACCTAAATATATTCTATACAAGGATCCGGCATCAAATAGTCCTTGCTGACTACCCTTGTGCAGTCCAAGACCAGGTGGCCAAAAATACCTTCATGAAAAGTATTCACCAAGAAATTGCCCTAGCCATCTGATCTACTTCACTGGCACTGGATCTGGTGCAGAAAGTCACCTATGCTCAAAGATACTGGACCACTAGACACCCACAAGGCCATTTGATGGAAAGAGTAACTGAAGTAAAAATTGAACCATGGAACAACCACATAGTTCCAACTGCTATAGTCAATAGAAATATCCAACCACAACAACCACAACCTCAAGAACTAAGAAAGGCTGATCCAATGGAGGAACTGGCTAAACAATTTGCTGAAATGACTGCACATCTCAGTGATGTAGTCAAAGAATTCAAGAAGAAGCCAGTACAGAAGTTCGCTGCTACCACCAAAAGACAATCAGTAATATGTTACAGATGTGGAGAAGAAGGCCACTATGCCTCTGACTGTATGGCAGAAACCAAGTGAAAGGCCAATCCAAGCAATGCAGCTAGGAACCAGAAATAGGCAAATACTATCACCTTTGAGGAAATCAGAGAATCAGAGGAAGAATAGGAGGAATGGAAAGCTTATCCTGCCACCTCTAGTAAAAAGGATGTACGGATCACTCCTTACAAAAAGTCTATAGGTAGACCCCCTAAAAAGGCCCAAATCAAGACAAGGAAATCAGAAATAGTCATTGAAAAAAGACTCAGCAGGGTGAAGCTGACCAAGATATGGAGTTAGATTAAGATGCTGAGCTTGAGCAAGCAGTAGAGGATATCATTTGGAACACAACCCCATCAAGTGAAGGGAAGAAGGAGCAGAAACCAAGACCTTCAAGTATGATATCTTCAAAGACCTCAAGGATCAAAAAGTCAATGCAACCTTTGGTCAACTGGCAGAAATCCCAACCTTCAGACAATAAATGAGAATGGGAATCTCAGATATCAGAAAAGACCAAGGTTGGAGAATTATTGAAGCAAACAATACTCAAGAAGACTCAGATGAAGAAAGGGAAGACAATCGAAAAACATCAGCTTATACCACTTGTCAGATCAAGGACCAAGTCTTTGAAGCCATCATTGATACTGGAGCCAGAGGATGTCTCATCACCAAGAAGGCAGTAGACCACCTGGGTTGGGAAATAGAGGAAGCCACCAAACTGGTGTTTATCACAGCTGATGGAACATGAGCAATACTCTTGGGAAAGATCCGGGATGTCCCAATCAAGTTCGGAGAAGCCACTATCCCCATAGATGTCATTGTCACCAATACAACCAATTATGATATCCTCATCAGCAATCAATGGCTTCATAGAGCCAAGATAATGATTGATCTCAGTGCTCAAAAGATGTAGATTGTCTATCAGGAAAAGAAGATTAGGATTCCTATTAATGTCCACAAAGGAGTCTGCCCCAAGATGGAGGAAGAACAAGAGGAAGAGGCCTATATGGTCACTACACGGAAAGGAAAAGACAAGCAGCTGACAGATGAAGAATGGTATACAAGAATTGCAGATGGATATGCCCCACAATAAAGATGCCCCCATGGCAAAAAGATATACTGTGCCCAATACTTGGATCACTGCTATTCCTGTATCATCAAGGTAAAGAAGATTACCAACAGACCAAAGAAGAACCTGGAGAAACCCAAAGATGGACCACCAGAACTATTGGATGATAGTGATGATGAGGAGGAAGATATCACAGTCAAGATACAAAGAATCCACCCAGATGCAGTCATGCCTCAGTACAAAATGGAAAATGCAGCTAGAATGGATCTATCTACCACCACCCACACAATTCTTGAACCACAGACCACTACTATTCTTGGAACAGAAATTGAAGTGACCATCCTGCCCAACCACATTGGAATCCTCAAGACAAGAAGCAGCTTGGCGAAAAGTGAAATATCTATAGAAGGAGAAGTAATCAACTCAGACTATACAGGAGAAATTCTCCTCCTTGTAAGGAATTACAATCCACAATTCTGTTTGAAGTAAGGAAGAAGGATCAGCTAGCACAGATGCTCATCCTACCTGTCCTTAACCCAAGGATCAAGGAAGTCGCAAACATCAGGCAAACTGAGTGAGAAAGAGCAGAATTTGGCTCTACAGGAAGAGGAGCCCTTTCAGTAACCAGGATTACTGAATTAGAATACAAGAAGGAGGAAAGCCAAGACAAACACACCTACATAATCAGAAGGAACTTCCCCCTCAGAAAAGAATTATCAGACCTCTTGCACACATTCAAAGATATACTGGCCACAGACTTCAAGGATATCAAGACGAAGGAGCCCTTATTTTATCATAATGTCAACACAGGAGATGTAAAGTCAATTTATCAGAAGGCCTGCTCCATTCCACCAGCTTATAGGGAATGGCTCAAGATGGAAATCAAGGAGATGGAGGAATCTGGTATCATCAAAGAAGCCAGCAGCCCCTGGTCATCACTTATCATCCTAGTACTAAAGAAAGAAAGCCAACCAGGAGAATTCACACCAAGGCTGTGCACAGACTACCAAAGACTCAATGAGGTCACAGAAAAGGACAGACAACCATTACCCAACATTGGCAATATCCTGATCATAATGGGGAATGAAGCACAATTCTACACCACCCTTGATCTATTCTCAGGATTCTATCAGATTGGCCATATACCTGAAGCTAGCAAAAGATCAGCCTTCATCACTCCTGATAGAACTTATGTCTACCTTTGCATGCCCTTTAGAATGTGCAATGCACCAGCAAGTTTTTAGCAAATGATGAATAACATCTTCAGAGATGTCATGGAAAAATGAATGATAGTGTATATGGATGATGTGATCATCTTCAGTTGGACAGCCAAGAAACACTTAGAGCACATCAAGGAAATCCTCAGAAGGCTCCGCAAACATGGCCTCTACATCAAGTCCAAGAAATACAAATTTGGAGAAGAAGAAATTGCATACCTCAGACATATCATTAATCATGAAGGAATATACACTGACCCCACAAAGATCAAAGCAGTAGCAGCATACCCAGTACCCACTAGTATCACTGAAGCCTGAGCCTTTATGGGTCTTGCATCCTACTACAGAAGGTTCGTTCACAGATTCTCTCATATTGCTAGCCCCATTTATGACCTGTTCAGAAAAGAGGTCAAATTTCAGTTGACATAACAGTAGTAACTAGCCTTCAATGAACTCAAAACCAGATTCCCCAGGCCCCATTCTTGAGAAGATCTGACTGGACTCAAGAGTTCATCCTACAGATGGATGCTAGTGCAATGGGACTTGGAGCTGTCCTTGCCCAAAAGAAGAATAGTGCTAAATATGTAATAGCCTATCTCAGCAGAGGCACCTGTGGGGCAGAGCAATCCTATGAGTCATATAAGCTGGAATGCCTTGCAGTCATTTGGGCAGTAGAAAAGTTCTACTACTACTTAGCTGGAAGACACTTCACTATCCAGACAGACCACTCAGCACTCATCTGTTTGCTTACCACCAGCAAGCCAAAAGGAATCTATGCCTGATGGATCATGAAGCTGCAAGCCTATGATGCCACAATCACCCACCACTCTGGAAGAACCAATGTCAATACTGATGTCCTCTCCCAGATGCCCCGAAGGACTCAAACCCTATATATTCATCATGAATAAAGAGCTGTACTATGGAATCATCAGCTACTTGGGGCAGTGAAAGATGCCCCCACATCTGGAAGAATGGACAAAAACAATTATTAATTGGACATGGAAACAATTCGAAACTGATGGAGAAATACTCAAGAAAGAACAGCATTTAGTCATTCCTGAGCACTGAAAGAATCAAGTGAAGAAGGAAATACATGAATAAGGTCATATGGGAGGAACAAATACTTATGACAAAGCAAAAAGAACCTTGTGGTGGCCAGGAATGGAAGAAGACATCAGACAATTTGTCAGAACCTGCAACAAATGCCAGAAACAGAAATAAGACCAGTGGAATCAAGCTCCTGAATCAGCAGACATCAAACCAATACCATTTATCCACATTGCAATGGACGTCATTGGCCCTCTACCTCTGACATTGACAGGCAACCGATATGTCATTGTGATTATAGACTTATTCACAAAATGGATAGAGGCCAGATCCCTCAAAGAAGCCAATGCACAGTTGATTGCTGATTTCCTTCACAGAGAAATCATCTGCTGATTCCAGACCCCAAAACAAGTTAACAGACAAGCAGAATGAACTAACAAGACCCTCAAGAATGTTATTGCTAAGATCTGTGATGAATATGGAAACTGGGACCACTATCTTCCAATAGCATTATCCACTATGTGGGATATACGATCACAAAGCACCCATTTCACACCACGAGAAATGCTATTCAGAGAAGAAAGTTCTAGTAGAAGTTTGTTAGCAAACAATGATGCAATTTGGAAGCATGTGGATATAGAGATATGGAAATTGCATCAAATTAGGAAAAAGCCAGAGGATTACATCATCAAGGTACAGGCACTGCAGCAGAACAATGCGGAAAAGACTCACAAACCCCTAGAAATAATTAAGATAATAGATGAAGTTCTGGTGTACCAGAACATAGTAGAAGCTTCTTGGTCAAGAAAACTGAAGCCCAAATGGGAAGGACCTTATCTGGTACAAGATATAAAAGGGACCACCTTTCAGCTGTGAAAACTCGCAGGCACCATAATCCCCACTACCATCTACCGAAACTGACTCAAGAAGTATCATAGCCAACAACCAAAGTACAGCAATAGCACTCAAGATCACTAGTGCTGCCCAAAGAGCTATTGAGAGATAATGGCATACCACTGAACCCCCAACTATAGAAGAGTGTTATGATAGCATTCGAAGCATTGTGCACACTCACCTCTCTTAGATTTCGCACTTCAAAGCCTATCACCATCAGATGGAATTCCAAGAGTACTTCAAGCTCAGACAGATACTCAATCAGAACCCAGAAATGACCAAAGAAAGCTGGATCACTGAATGTCAGCTCTTCTATTCTCAGATCACCATTGCTAAAAAGATCCACAAGCTATTCTGAGATAATGAACCAGTACTAGCCCACTTATGAGGAGTAACCTCCATGGACTTTGAGCTAGTTAGACGACACCATTGGGAAATGGTGATGCAACAAATCACACAGTGTAAGACCATACAGACAGTTGAAGCCTGGGAGTTTGAATAGATGCTTCAGGGATGAAATCATCTATTTAGGAGGAAGTTGTGATGGTATAACCAAATTTGGAAGCAGGAAATAGGAAATAGACACTTGATTACATTCAGTCCCAAATTAGTATAGCTATATAGTTAGCAGTCCCTGATCTCAACATTTTCTAAATATTTCGAAATGTTCAAGATTAAGAATCCTGATATAGTATAGCATTTTGACTCTGTTGAAATATTTCGACATTTTCTAAATGACTCATAACTTAGCTATGTAACTCAGTAGCCACCTCATAGCTGGCAAAACTTGTATAAATAACCCAGTATCTTCAAGAGAATAAACCTTAGATCGAAAGTGTTAGTATAAAGAACAAGTTTACTGATAAAGAAATCTTCAGATTACCTCTTTGACACAATTGGCCTCATGGAACTACTGACTCTGGGAGTCAAGAAGACAAGAATTCAAGATAAAGAAATCTGACATACTTGCCAAGTTTAGCATCTGCTACATTACAGTACATATTGATACCAAAGCTGCCCCACCTTATAATTTGTTTATATTGAGCTAGCATATTATATTTGGATACTCAACTGAGAAGATTTCGAAATTCTATCCTACCTAGTTAGAAAATTTTATATATATCTTGAAATCTATATGACCTTTTAGCTCATATAACCCAATATTCAATCTAGAGGCCAATATTATTAAAACCTTCAATTTCCACCACTACAGAAGAAGAATATCACTTATTCTTAAAGAAATCTTAGATCACAGAAGTCAGCACTATATAAAATCCACTACTAAAGGACTAATACTCAATTCTATACCTTGTAAATATATCAGAAGCAGCAGAAAAAGTACTACTGAAAGATTTATCACAAATATACTCAATGAAGCAAATAATCTCAACTAGGACTTTAATAAATATATATCCAATAAAGCAGATAATCTCAACTAAGACTGAAAAATATATATCTAATAAAGTCAATAATCTCAATTAGAACTTTGATGACCTTGTTCAAGATCTTAACAATTATCTTGAAGATTTCTACAAAGAGTCTTTCCTGATTTACCAAGACTACAGTCTGTTCAAGAATAGTCAAGATCTGTAACTCTAAAATTTTTATATATAAGAATCTTAAGAACTTCATCTAGAAGAGTACTACTATCTAGATTCCCTACTCCTTCAAGTATCTATCCATTAATATTTGGCAGTTCAGAAACAGACTCAGAAACTGAAATAGAATAATATAATTATTCACATTTGCAGATTATCTAAAGGAAGATTATAGAGAAATTCTGGATATAATTAAAAGAATAGCAGCCCTAAAGAAATTGGTCATCTAAAGATGAATTGCTGTCTTCAAAGCATGACTAAGAGAATTAGCCAAAGGTATCATTATCAGAATAGTAAGTAATATCAATACAGACTTAGGAAATATCATAACAAAAATAGTTTACTATAACAAACAGTATAAGGCTATATAATATTGGATTATTGGAAAGTATGCCAAAATAGAAACCTACTACAAGGCTCAAAAATCTATCATAGAAATGAAGATAACTTTAGAGAATCTCAATAGGCATTCTTCACTAGAACCTAGAGGAGAATAGATACTGCTGGATTCAGCTTTTTCAATTAAGATAATAATATCTATAAATGGAATTCCACTCAATATTGCCCAGTATGTTCAAACCCTAGACATTAGGAATCTAGAGGAATAAGTAGATACTATAAGAATATTTTGATACATATCAAGTAAGAAACTGCTTAGACTGACAATAAAAAGAAAAGATCTGCTGATTAGATTCTATAAGAAATCCTTCAAGGAGACTTAAAGAGAAAAGAATCTACTAAAGAAAAAAAGAAAAACAAGAATGAGATCCAAGACCTCAATTTAAAAGTAGATAGACTGATTGGGCACTTACTATATATTACTCTGGAGTAAAGATATAATACATAGTATAGCAGAGTCCATTTGGTAATAAAGAGTGATGCTCTCTGGTAAAATAGATCTGTTTTAGAGACTAGCAGGGTGAGTATAATATGGGTGGAGTCAGCCATATTAGGTTGAAAGATCACATTGCTGTAGGATATCTAAGAGGTTAGATTGAAGAAACCATTCTATGTAAATTTACCAGCTCTTTAATATTTTTCTTAACTCTCTTATTATTCTCTCAGACAGATATTTTTCCTCTCTAATCTGAAATTTTTTCCTTTCTTGAGCTTCTTATCCCTCTATTCTCTTTCTATCAATAATATTACTCTGGTCTCTCTTAATGATTACTTAAGTATAGCTTAGTATAAGGTAATGAAGAAATTAATGAAGTTAGCAAAAAATTAGATATGGGCTGATCTCAGAAGTCAAATTAAATAGGGGGCATTGTTAATACTAGTTGAAAGAGAAGGTCTGGGTCTGATGGACTTCTCAAAAAGAATATACTGCCTCTGAGCTTAGTGACTGAAGAGAGTGACGGAGTTGAAAGAGAGTGGGTGTGTCTCTCTGGGATTCTTCTGGAGACTTATTTGCAGTAGTAAATAGTGGGGAGGGAGAGCCAAAGGCTACAATATAAGGGATTCTGATAGGGGGTAGTGAATAGAGTATATCAAATTAGTTTTTTTT
>RQIL01040369.1:0-16833 GCA_003951145.1 Jimgerdemannia lactiflua | reverse complement strand
TCTACCCGAAACGCACGCACATACAGTTTATGTGGACTTATGTAGCCAGCGATATCCATCCTATAATGGCAGATTACAATATATATATATACATCATAAGTTCATAAAAGCGCTATACAGTTCGCCGTCGATCTATCTTCAGCACCGCACCTTCATGTCGATATAAACACCGTTTATATATCATATGGCTTCTAATCCATTGGCATCGACCGTCTATTCTCATTTGCCACTGACAGGGCACATGCAATTGATGCCGACTCGCAAACCGATTTTTCTGCCATGCAAACACTAGGTTTTTATATGCCGATATATTCCGGTATTTCCGGGACACGGCCGACGATTACTAGTTTAACAGTAAAGAAACACGGCAACCAACAACGTCACTTGGAACCTGAAAAGCGTACTCAGTTGCAGCAAAATTCAGCCGCCCCTTAAACGAACGAAATTCACGATGATATCCACGAAACCCAAATTTCAAAGCTCTGAAGCCCATGGCAGTTGGGACCCTCATCCTCACGCGAGAGGGTGGGTACCCGTTTCCATGGGCCACGCGAGAGTTGGGATCCCGTTCCATGGCCCACGCGAGAGGGTGGGAGACCGTTTCTATGCTCCACCAACTTCTTCCTTACCGCTGTAGACCGGTTCCATGGCCTTTCTTTACTTGAAACGGTCTTTCCCATTGCGCTTCCCCCATCCTCCTTCAACGACTGGCGGAAACCATGGGTATCGTAAGCGTTTCTGCTTACGGGTTCTGTTAGCAGGATGAGCTACGTCGGCACGTTTACCGATCGTCTCGACCAGGGTCTCTTCGTCGCGGGCGTCAATCGACGGAGGGTGGTAATTGCGAATGGGAATAGGAATGACGCACCGTTGCCTGCGTGGATCCAGTGTCTTTCCAGGACATCGTTTTAGCCGCTATTAGAGGGTTTTGGGGAAGATTCGTCGTTAAGCATTGTTAGGGCTACCTCTACGATTCTGGCCCCACCCCACACATCACGTAAAGTCCCCAAAATAAAAATAAAAAGGTTTGGAAGCGGAAACTTACCCGACACATGTCCGTCCGTTTCAATGCCATCGCATATAAACCGCCGACGCAAGGAATCAGAGGTCATCATAGAGGTGCCAAGGATGATAGACGGAGGCCTTGAAGAAGACAACAGCAAGGCGGAAAATACCTCGGGGAGAGAATGACGACGGCAAAGAGGTTGGCACGCAGGAGCTAGAAGCGGAGCCATCAGTCAATATGGGACTAGTTGTAGGACCTAGACAAGCCCCAATTGCACGACCTTATGGCCATCCTTAACGACACTTTCGACGACACTTCGGGCAATGAAGGAGAAGACGACGACAACAATAAAACGATCAGCGCGCAAGTGTTCAACAGGAGGACAGCCACCCCGCCAAAAACACTCGTTAGTCTAGGAGACAGTTCGCGAACCATACCCACCCGAATAAGATGAGGTAGAAGAAAGCAGCGCGCAACCATTCGACGCGGAGTCCGAAACCCTTGTCTATACCGGCATCTATATGGAGTTATTCGCCGTGGACGATCTAGACGAGAGATCAGTGGAGGCGGACCTGCCAGACGACCTGATGGGCGCCGGTAACCGGGTTGGATTTGGGCTATACCGGCTCTTGTGGTTGGCGTTCAGCATAGCAATATGCCTTTTAAATTTATATTTATTTTACTGACGGCCATTCATTGCCACGATAATTACCTTCATATCCGTTATCTCATAGCCAGGCACGCCTTCGTGTAGTCGTACTGATCGGAAGGGAAAAAAAGGCGGAAATCTCCATCCTGCCGAACGCTAGACTAAATCTGATTGTGTAAAGTCCGAAACATCCCTTGTTGCTACACATTATTAACGTAGTTGATCTTATCTGCACAAGCCTCGGTAGCACTCTCTCTTGTTCGTAATCTGTCAGGGCTATAACTCCAGCATCTCAACATGAATGGCGTCCCAAACCTTGCCAGGCCACCTACTGAGTTAACCAATAAGATGGCACAGTTTTATTAGGTTTCTTTTTGTTCATATTGGTTTAATTATTATTATGACAGGAAAGGGGGATTTATCCACCTTCCCTAAGTTTCAGGAAGCTTTGTTAAAAAAATAAAAAAAAAAGACATGGGACTTGCATCAAAGTTCATAAATATAATATATCTTTGTGAAGCAATAAAGGAATATGGTGATATTATATAGCCTGACGGTTCCCGAAGGTCAAGCGGCCTCTTTTTTATCTATATCTGCAGATATAATGGGCTACATACGTATTTCTGGATCCGATCGGTTCGGTCCGGATTTTTCCTGGTTAGGACCAAACCGAAACGGAGGGTTGGGGCAAACCATTGATTAAAATTTCGAAGGCGATGATTTCAAGTTTGGGTTGGGCAAACTAAAGCTCCGATCGGTATATACCAAACCGGAATCTGAACAGAAAATTTCGGTTTGGGGACAAACACAACGCAAGATTTATGAAGCTCGTCCGAAATTCGAAACAAACAACGCAAAACTCGAAACAAAGACCCGAAACACAATCCAAAGATTTCAAATTGTTCAAGTTTCGAGCTTCGGCGGGGTTCAGTTTCAACCCAAAGTCTTGGTCGGCCGCAAACAAAAAATTTCGGTTTGAGCCCCTTACTCGGAATTCTAATCGTTGATAATCTCAGTTTCGGTTCGGTCCAGACCCAAAAAAAATCAGGGGCCGAAACAAGTAGCCCCTATTTATCTGCAAGTATAGTTGAAAAGGGGCTATTTATTTTTATCTGTACCATAACTATAAGAAGCACTCCAACCCTCCGAGATTCCATCCTCTATTGCCTCTGTTTTTCGACATTTGGATGGCGGATGGTACATAGATTTTGGAAGAAGTATGTGTTGTGATGGTAGAGCCAAAATTGGAAGAAGGAATAAGGGATAGACATTTGATTGCCACCAGTCCCAAATTAGCATAGCTTTATAGTTAGCAGTCCCCAATTTTGACAATGTCTAAAACATTACAAAACTTCAGAATTGAAGACCCAATATAATAACTTATTTTAACAATGTTAACAATATTGAAATAACTCATAACTTAATCATGTAACTTAGCTGTTATCTTATTGCTAGCAAACTTGTATAAATATCTCAGTATCTTAGAATGAATAAACCTCAGATTGAAAGTGTTAGAAAAAAACAAGTATACCAATAAAGGGACCTTCAAGATTACATCTTTGACACATTTGGTCTTAAGAAACTATTGACTCTGAGAGTCAAGAAGATAAAAATTCAAGATAAAGAAATCCAACATACTTGCCAAGCTTAGTGTCAATTATATTATAACTTAGTGCCCATTGGCTGGTGATTCAAGACAAATCCCTCACTTTCAAGCCAAATAATAAATAATTACTATAAGAACCCACACAATACAATCAGATAGAATGGATATAAGACTATTCATATTCTATGAATATACCTCCAATAAATCAATCATCATCTTTATTGATAATTTTGAGCAGTATACTACTATTAGGACCTTAATGGTGATATAGTAAGTAGCCCTACTCTCTGTAAGTCTTTGAGGCCCAGAAAGAACTACCTTTACTATAATCAATCATATAGGAGTCAATGACTCAGCAATACTGTTAGTCATGAAGACCTGGCTCTGAAATACCTACTAAACTAATGAAATCAAATAAGCTCTCAAGGATCAATTGAACACCATCTATCAAGGAATGTCTGAAGATTCAAATACATTTTATGGAAGGATCTGATATCAAATAGTTCTTGCTGACCACCCTGATATAGTTCAAGACCAAGTGGCCAAAAATACCTTCATGAAAGATACCTACCAAGAAATTGTCTTAGCCATCTAATCCACCCCACTAGTGCTGGACCTGGTGCAGAAAGTCACCTATGCCCAAAGATACTGGACTGCTAGGCACCCACAAGGCCATACAATGAAGAGAATAATTAGAGTAAAAATCAAACCAAGGAATATCCATATAGTCCCAACTGCCATAGTTAACAGGAATATCCAATAACAACAACCACTATCTCAAGAACCAAGAAAGACCAATCTAATGAAGTAACTGGCCAAACAGTTTACAGAAATGACTATATATCCCAGTGATGTGATTAAGGAGTTCAAGAAGAAGCCAGTATAGAAGTTTGCTACTATGAATGAAAAATGATCAGTAATATACTATAGATATCAAGAGGAAGGCCATTATGTATTAGATTGCATGACAGAAATCAAGCACAAGGCCCAATCAGCAATACAGCTAGGAACTAAAAATAAGCAAATACTATCACCTTCAAAAAGATTGGAGAATTAAAGAAAGAGCAGGAAGAATGGAAAGCTTATTCTGCTACTTTAAGTAAGAAAGACACCCAAGCCACTTCTTATAAGAAGCCTGTAGGCAGACCTCTGAAGAAGACCCCAGTATAGACAAAACAATCAGAAGTAGTTATCGAAAAAAAGACCCAGCAAAGTGAGGCTAACCAGATATGGAGCTGGAACAAGATACTAAACTTGAACAAGCAGTAGAGAATATCATCCAGAACACCACTCCATCAAGTAAAGGAAAGAAGGAGCAGAAGTTATACAAGAGCAAGACTTTCAAGTATGGTATGTATCTTCAAGGACCTCAAGGATCAAAAGGTCAATGCAACCTTCAATCAACTGGCAGATATTCCAAATTTCATATGATAAATAAGAATAGAAATTTTTGATATAGGAAAGAATCAAGGTTGGAGAATAATCAAAGCCAATAATGCTTAAGAAGGCTCAAGTGAAGAGGGTGAAGACAATTGGAAGACATCAGCTTATGCCACCTGCCAGATCAAAGACTAAGTCTTTGAAGCCATCATTGATACAAGAGCTAGAAGATGCCTCATCACCAAGAAGGCAGTAGATCACCTGAGTTGGGAAATAGAAGAGGCCACCAAACTAGTGTTCATCATAGCTAATGGAATACAAGCAACACTTCTGGAAAAGATCCAAGATTTACCAACCAAGTTCAGAGAAGCCACTATCCCAGTAGATGTCATTATTACTAATATAACCAACTATGATATCCTCATTGGCAATCAATGGCTCCACAAAGCCAAGACAATGATTGACCTCAGTACTCAGAAGATGTAGATTGTCTATTGGGGAAAGAAGATCAGAATTCTGATCAATGTCCACAAAGGAGTCCCACCAGAGATAGAGGAAGAGCAAGAAGAAGAGGCCTATATAGTTACTACAAGAAAAGAAAAAGACAAGCAGTAGACAGAAGAAGAATGATATATGAAAATCATAAATAGATATACATTACAAGAAGTGTGCCCTCATGGTAAAAGAATGTACTGCACCCAGCACCTGGATCACTGCTACTTCTATATCATCAAGGTAAAGAAGGTCACCAGCAAGGCAAAGAAAAATCAGGAGGAAATAGAAGACAAACTACCAGGGCTTTTAGATGACAGTGGTGATGAGGATGAGGATTTCACAGTCAAGATTCAGAGGATCCATCCTGATACAGTTATGCCATAGTACAAATCAGAGAATGTAGCTAGAATAGACTTATTTATCACTACATACACAATACTCAAACCACAGACCACAACTATTCTTGGGACAGGAATCGAAGTAATCATCTCACTAAACTATGTCAGAATCCTCAAGATAAGAAGTAGCTTGGTGAAAAGCAAAATATCTATAGAAGGAGGGGTCATTGATTCAGATTATATAAGAGAAATCCTTCTTCTTGTTAGAAACCATAACCCAACAATCCCATTTGAAGTAAGGAAGAAGGATCAACTAGCACAAATGCTTATCCTGTTTGTACTCAACCCAAGGATCAAGGAATTGACAAACAGCAGACAAACAAAGTGAGGAAGAGCTGAATTTGTCTCTACAGAAAGAGAAATCCTTGTGGCAACTAAAATCACCAAATTAGAGCACAAGAAGGAGGAAAGTCAAGACAAACATACCTATATAATTGGAAGAAGGTTCTCCCTCAGAAAAGAATTATAAGACCTCTTGCATACATTTGAAGATGTACTTGCCACAGACTTCAAGGACGTCAAGACTAAGGAGCCCTTATTATCATGATATCAATACTGGAAGCATAAAGCCAATTTACCAGAAGGCCCATCCTATCTTACCAACTTATAAAGAGTGACTTAAAACAGAAATCAAGAAGATGGAGAAATCCAGAATCATCAAGAAAGCCAGCAGTCCCTGGTCATTATTTATTGTTCTTATACCAAAAAAAGGAAGCCGGTTAGGAGAATTTGCACACAGGCTTTGTAAGGATTACTGAAGACTCAACAAGGTCACTGAAAAGGACAGACAAATACTGCCCAACATTGGCAATATCCTCATCATGCTAGGGAATGAGGCACAGTTCTACACTACTCTTGATCTCTGAATTCTAACAAATTGGTCTTACACCTGAAGCCAGCAAAAGATCAGCCTTCATCACCCCTGATAGAACCTATGTCTATCTTTGCATACTCTTCAGAATGTGCAATGCACTAGCAAGTTTTCAGCAAATGTTGAATAGTATCTTTAGAGATGTATGGAAAGATGGATGATAGTATATGTAGATAATTTGATTATCTTTAGTTGGATAGCCAAGGAATACTTGGAATATAACAAGGAAATACTCAGATGACTTCAAAAGCATGGCCTCTACATCAAGCCCAAGAAATGCAAATTTGGAGAAGAAGAAATTACTTACCTTGGACACATTATCAACTATGATAGAATGTACACAGACCCTATAAAGATCAAGACTGTAGCAGTATACCTAATACCCACCAGTATCACAGAAGCCTGAGCCTTTATGAGACTAGTATCCTACTATAGAAGGTTCATTCACAGATTCTCTCACATTGCCAGCACTATCTACAATCTGTTCAAAAAAGAGGTCAAGTTCCAGTAGAAGCAATAGCAACAACAAGCCTTCAATAAACTCAAGACTAGGTTAACCCAGGCCCCAATTTTGAGAAGACCTAACTGGATCCAGGAGTTTATCTTACAGATGGATGCCAGTACAATAGGACTTGGAGCTGTCCTAGTACAAAAGAAGAATAGCACTGAATATATAGTAATCTACCTTAGCCAAGGTACTCTTGGAGCTGAGCAGTCATATGAGTCATATAATTTGGAATATCTTGCTGTCATCTGGGCTATAGAGAAGTTCCACTACTATCTAGCTGGAAGAAACCTCTCCATCCAGACAGATTACTCTGCACTCACCTGGTTGCTCACTACCAGTGAGTCAAAAGGAATCTATGTCCAATAGATCATGAAGCTATAAGCATATGATACCACAATCACCCACTGCCCTAGAAGAACCAATGCCAATACTGACACCCTCTTATAGACACCCTGAAGGACCCAACCTCTACTCAATTGTCATGAATAGAGAGCTATACTATAGAATAATCAGCTATCTGGGGCATTGAAAGATGCCCCTGCATCTGGAAGAATGGACAAAAACAATTATTAATTGGACATGGAAACAATTCAAAACTGATGGAGAAATACTTAAGAAAGGATAGCAATTAATTATCTCCAAGTACTAGAAGAATCAGATAATAAAGAAAATACATAAGCAAGGTCATGTAGGAAGAACAAATATACATGTATATACCAAAGCAAAAAGAACTATGTGGTGGCCAGGAATGGAAGAAGGTATCAGGCAATTTGTCAGAACCTGTGACAAATGTCAGAAGCAGAAGCAAGACCAATAAGATCAAGCCCCTGGATCAGTAGACATTGAGCCAATACCATTTGCCCACATTGTAATAGATGTAATTGACCCCTTACCCCTAACATTGATGGGCAACCAATATGTCATTGTGGCTATAGACCTATATATGAAATGGGTAGAGGCCAGGCCCCTCAAGGAAGCCAATATACAGTCAATTGCTGATTTCTTGCATAGAGAAATCATCTGTCAATTCAAGATTCTGAAGCAAGTTACTACTGATAGAGGAATAGAATTTGTCAACCAGTTCCATAAAATCCACTACAAGAAGTATAAGATCAAACACATCAAGACTACAGCTTATTATCTACAAGAAAACAGACAAGCAGAAAGAACCAACAAGACTCTCAAGAATATCATTGCCAAGATCTGTTATGAATATGGAAACTAGGACCACTATCTTCCAATATCATTATCCACTCTGTAGGATATATAATTAAAAAGTACCCATTTTAGATTACAAGAAATGCTATTTGGCAAAGAAAGTTCTAGTGGAAGTTTATTAGTAAGTAATGATACAATCCAGAAGCATGTAGTCATAGAGATATGGAGATTACATCAAATTAGAAAAAAGGCTGAAGATTACATAACCAAGGCAAAGACACCGTAACAGAACAATGCAGAAAAAACTCACAAGCCCTTAGAGATTATTAAGATAGAAAATGAAGTTCTGATGTATCAGAATATGGTAGAAGCTTCTTGGTCAAAAAAACTGGAGCCCAAATGGGAAGGATCTTATCTGGTGTAAGATATAGAAGGAACTACCTTTCGACTATGAAAACTCACAGACACAATAATCCCCACTACCATCTACTGAAACTGACTCAAGAAGTATCATGGCCAATAACTGAAGCACTGCAACAGTGCTCAAGATCACTAGTGCTACTCAAAGAGCCATTGAGAGACAATAGCATACTACAGAACCCCTGACTATAGAGAAATCTTATAACAGTATTCAAAGTATTGTACAGACCCATCTCTCTTGAATCTTACACTTCAAAGCCTATCAACATCATACAGAATTCCAAGAGTACTTCAAACTTGGACAGATACTCAACTAGAATCAGAATATGACCAAAGACAATTTTATCACCGAATGCCAGCTCTTCTACTCCCAGACCACTATTGCTATAAGAATTTATAAGCTATTTCGAGATAATGAACTGGCACTAGCCCACTTGTGATAAATTACCCCCACAGACTTCAAGCAAATCAAGTGGCACCATTGAGAAACAGTGATACAACAAATTGCCCAGTATAAGACTATACAGACCATTTAAGCCTGGGAGTTTGAATAGATGTTTCAGGGATAAAACCATCTGGCTGATAGGTAACCATCTCCCTCTGGTAACTTTCACATTACACAAATTTCCACACACACTTTTGATAAACTTTTCATTGTTCTTGGAGAAAATTCTTAAGGCAATGGCAACTAAGTAAGTTTCTGGCAAATGTACTGGTGTGGAAGATGGGCCAGTATTCAAATGGCCGCATAGCAAGGGAGGGATAGGTGTGGGACCAAGGTTCTTTGGGCTGGTGACAGGTAGAGGAGTGAGGGAGGGGCAGAGGTCGAGTAAGAAGGCAGGAGACAGTGGAGCAGTGAGTTTCATGGTGGTAGTCAAGAATGGCAGAGGAGGAGAAGAGAGTGCTGAGGGATGGAAGATAGTGGGGAAGAGGAAAGGGAAGTCTGAAGGTGCTGGAGGGGTGCTCTCTGGGGGAGAGAAGGTGGGGGCTGGAGGAGGTGTGACTGGTATGGTAGCTGGGACTGCTGATGGTGGTGTGATGGCCAATCTGGAAAAAAATCCAGATGTGACAGCTGATGGTAGTAAGGGGGCCCAGGGGAGATCAGGGCAGGTGTGGGGGAGCAATCTGTCAGATGGTGTAATGGGCCTAGTGGTGGTCCCATTACTCAAGAAGTCAATCTCAGAATTCATAGTCATGGTGAGCTTCCAGGGCCTAGCAGTGATGGCAAAGATAGTCTTGGGCTACTGGGTAGGCAGCTGATAGATGTGGCATTAGTAAAGTTCCTGAAGGGGCTGTAGGAAGTCAAAGTTGGATTTGTGGAGGAGAAACACCTGGTGAATGCTCAGTTGAAGGAGATCATAGTGGGTGAAGTTGTGGTACCAATGTTGAGGTATTTGTACTGAGACCCTAGAGTGGTGCACCTGGTAGTCAAGGGGATCCCTATAGTATCAGTGGAGGAGACAAGGGGTAGAGTCAGTGAGGTGATGAAGGAGTATTGGGATGTCATTGATATTGGTTTTCAGATGTGAGAGGGGATGACTTTTAGGATAGGAGATGTGGAGGTGAGACTGAGAGTGGCTGGGAGAGAGGAGATAGAAAAGGTGAGTAACTGGCCAAGAGCATTGAAGTGGGACCCAGTTGAGTGCAAGATATCAAGGGTGAGGAGAACTGTGAAAGAGGAGGAGGACTTGTTGATGGCACTGTGGGAGTTGAAAGGGGCTGTAGAGCAGAGGGCGTAGGCTTGGGAGGACATTGAGGATGTGATGTGGTTGAGAAGATCAATGGCAGGAAGGTGCAAGTGAATAAGAAGACATAGGAGAGGGAGCAGGGGAGGCGCAGGCAGAAGGATCTACTGGCAAGCATTAAGAAGAAGGCAGGCATGGGGATGGTGCCATCACTGGGGTTCATTGGTGGCCTTGAGACCTCACAGCATGCCCCCCAGTATATGAAGATTGCTGGGGAAGATGAGCCTGGGTTCTTTGCAGATCTGGATGAGGAGGAGGATGACTAGGCTGGAACAAGAGAGACCTTGGATAGCATCCTGGTGCCTGAGGCTGGGAGGGAGGATGTGGTGAAGAAGGGGACTCAGAGCATGACGTTTGGAGTCCTGGATGTCATACTTGGAGAGATGGTGGTTGGGGTGGAGGGAGAGCAATCTGGTGACACTGAAGGAGAGAATACTGAGGGTATTAGCAGGAATAGGAAGAGCAAGAGGCCCATGACCCCAGGTGTTGGTCGGATTGGGGGGGCAGGATGGCTACTGGCTATGCTTAATGATCTGGCAGCAGATGAACTTGTGGAGGTAGATTTCCATATCCTGGGGGAGGTGGAGTGGCAGTGCATCCTGACAGGAGAGAGAGTGGTAGACAAGCTGTTAATAGAGGTGATAGCAATCTTGCTGGCAGAGAAGGGGTATGAGGTGGATGCAAGAAGAGAAGCCAAGTTGAGGGAGACAGCAGGGTGGATAGTAGAGGACTGTTGGGTGGCAAAGGATGTGGCTGAGCTGTGGCAGTCAGTCTGTAAAGACTACAGAGAAGAAGCAGAGGAGAAAGATAACAAGGCTGCTCTGGAGGTAGTTGCTGCAATGGAAAAGATTGAGACTGAGGAGGATGAGGTTGAAGCTGAGCACCTCTTAGACTTGTCAAGGATGGACATTGTGATAAACTACATACAAAAACCTTTTTTTAGAATAGCTATCATATAGGTTAGCCACCTACTATAGTAGGAAGACATTCAGAAATCAAGGATGATATGAACATTAACCAAAAACGTACCACCCGAATTATAACTTAGCCAGGTAATGTAAACAGCCAGATGACATGAACACCTCATAATTAGCCAGATGATGCAATCAAGCCAGATGATGTGAACACTTAGCATAGCTTAGTAGCCAGCACAGCAACCATTGCTGTAGAAATTGTATAAATTACCAGATAACATAATGTGGACAGTGGCTGTCCACTGGACAGTGGCTGTCCACCCAAATACACTATAAATAGCAAATCTATAGTTAGCCAGATAGCAACCAGGTAGCAACCATAATATATAAATACCCCAGAGATAAGAGTGAATAAACCTCAGTCTGAAATCCAAGAATTCAAAGAAGAGCAAAAGACAAGTCTGCCTGAGAACACACTTAGGAGAAATGTCTGCCAAGAGCCCCTTGGTCCTAAAGATTAGAATGCAATACTTAGGAGATATGCCTGCCAATGAACCACTGTTAAAGGGGATTGTGAGCTTTCTTTTATTCTTCTGATTCAACTCTGATCCACTTTCCATTAGAAAAGATTGGTTCACTTGCCAGATAAGCCTGAAGTTTTGCCGCCAAGTTCAAGTGAAGAACTTCGCCACCCGTTTTAAAGAGAAGTCCGCCTTTTTGGTATGCTTGCCAGATCAAGCCTGAAATGAAGTCTGCCATTTTCAAGAGATCCGCCGCTTAAGGAATAAGCCGCCATTTACCCGCTGATCCGCCATGCTTTGAGGAATCCGCCTCGTTCCAACTGTCTCATTCACATATTTTTTTCCACCAATCCGTCACATTCTTGCTTAAAGAACTGATCCGCCCTTTTTGGTACACTTGCCCGAACAAGCCTGAAGAATTTATCCGCCCTTTGGTATGCTTGCCCGACCAAGCCTGAAGAACCGATCCATCCTTTGGGATCCGCACAACAGAACCGTCCCATCTGTCTCCTTCGAGAAACCTGCTATGTTTGGTCCACTTACCAGAATAAGCCTGAAAATCCGCACTGATCGTCTACATCGTTCTACATTTTGCCCGCCGATCCACCACGTATATACCACCGATCCGCATCATTCAAGAAGATCGCATTGTCCAAGATCCACATCCCAGAACCGTCCCATCTGCCTCGTTCAAGTCTGCAGGATCTGCATCCCAGAAGTCTGCCGGAACCGTCCCATCTGCCTCCTTCGAGAAACCCGTCATGTTTGGTCCGCTTACCAGAATAAGCCTGAAAATCTGCACCAATCGTCCACATCATTCATTCCGCGCCATTCAACCCGCATCGTTCTACATTTTTGCCCGCTGATCCACCACATATATACCGCCGATCCGCATTGTTCAAGTAACCCGCATCGACCGCTTAGCTGTATCGTCTGCTTAACCGCATCGTTCGAGAGGACCGAACCTGAGAAATCTGCTGCTTTTAGTCCATTCGCCTGAATAAGAAAACTGATCGCCCGAGCCACAGACAGTCAGAGAACCCGCACTCATAATCTGATTGACAAAGATCACTGTCACGCCAGCAACCTGCACCAAGAACTCGCATGCTTAACGAAACTGATCACCAAGTCACAGACAAAGAACTCGCACCATTGAGGAACCCCAAAATCCGACCACCCGGGTCACACGAAATTACCCACTGTTACTCCCACAACCCAAGAACACTGCCAAATTAGGAAATCACTTACAGAGGTCTCCAGAAGTTGAATATTATACCACTAAATACCAATATCAGTACCAGACCCATAAAATCAAAACATTTTGTTGCTTTTTGACAAAGTAACTGGGGGCTCAAGCCAATCTACACAGCCACCCAACCTTGTAATTTGCCTCTATTGAGCCAGGCACATTACGACATTGAGCTAGAATTCTGAATGGGCTGAGAAAGTTGTGCTATCTACAAACATTATTCCCCATAAATAGTACAACTAACATTTTATCTTTGAATGTCAATGGGTTGTGGGGTTTGAGGTGATGTTGGAATATGTTTGAGTAGCTACAAGGATTGAAGGCTGATCTTTTTCTTTTGCAGGATATCAGATGTGAGGAGGAGATAAACAGACTAAATTGGACCAAGGAATGGGGTGGGGTAGCTGAATGGTGTGGAAGTGTTGGGATATTGATTCAAAAGGGTAAAGGAGAGCTGGTGGATATTGGGAGATGGGGTGAGTGCCTTATATGGAGAATGTGGAGAAGGCTAGGGTGGGGCCCAATAGTGGTGGGACCATATTATTATCCAGCAGTCTGTGGTGAGAGAGTGGACTGGTTGGAAGGGCTGCTGGAGATGGATCACTGATAGAGGCTGGGGTGGATATCCTGGGTGAAGATTTCAATATGGTGTGGGATGTTGCTCTGGATCAGTCTGATGAGAGAGCAGGAGTAGTTGGCTGAAGGAGATTGAGAGACTGAGTGCTCTGGGAGATGTGGGGAGGGCCAAGTGGGGAGTGGATAAGATATTCACTCATTGGGTAAATGGACTGGGAATAAGAATTGACTGGGTGCTCTCAGCTGACTGCTGGGGAGAAGATGTTTGATGGGAACTTAGAGTGGTCTGGTGCTCTTGGTCGGACCATTGGGGGGTACTAGGGCAGGGGAACTTTGAGAGTAGTGGGGAGGGCATTGGTAACTCAATTGTGCACTGCTGGCAGATGGGGATTTATGGGGGAAGTGGGGGGGGAGGTGGTGTCTAGTGTGACTAGATGGAGAGAGAAGGGGGCTGCAGTGGGACTCAGATGGGTGAAGTTGAAGGAAGTGGCAAAGATGTACTGGGGTGAAGTTGGGAGGCAGAGAGGGAAGCTTCAGCAACAAAAGGGGCTGTGGGCATCCCATCAGTTGGAATAACTATTATGGCAGTGGTCAGATTTGAAGAGATAGGGGGGGAGAAGAAGAAGGACTGGCAGGTGGCATGGGTAAGGATGGAGATTGAGGAATTGAAGAGAGTCTAGAGAATGGAGGAGGAGAGTCATATATAGAAGATGGTGGCAAGACTTAGGTGTCAGGGGCTGGAGGTAGGAGAGAGACTGACCAAGTATCTCTCTAGGCTGCTGAGGGTAAGGAGAGTGAAGCAGCAGTGGGAAGAGATCATCAGAGGAGATGGCAGCTTAGTAACCAGGGCCTAGGGGATCCTTGGCAAGCTTAAGGATCATTGGAGGAAGCTGTGGAGTGAGGAAGAGGGAGGCACAGACAGTGAGTCCATTGCAAAGTGTCTGGAGGACTAGTGTCTCCCAGAGGTAGAAGGGCTAACAGAGCTGATGAGACAGGTGTGAGAGGAGGAGATTTTGCATATCTTGGCAACTATGAAGTTGGGGACTATCCCTGGGGAGGATGGGCTGCCCTGGGATTTCTGAAAGAAGATGATGAATATGGAGGAGGTGCATCATGAGATGAGAGATTTGTATGATGAAGTAATTAAGTCCAGATCCTGGCTTGGTGGTCAGAAGTTGGGATTAGTGGCATTACTCTACAAGAATAAGGGACAGAGAGAAGACTGGAAGAATTGGTGCCCAATTATACTCCTGGATATAGACAGAAAGTTGGTTACAAAGGTGCTGGTGGCAAGGCTACAAGTGGTGGCACAGTAGGTCCTGGGGGAGGAGCAGCAGGGCTTTGTTGGGAGGCAGCTGATCAGAGATAGCACAACTTGGGTGTATGATATTATTGAAGAGGCTAGAGCTACTGGAGTGGATGGCCAGCTGGTTTCTTAGACCAGAAGAAGGCTTATGATAGAGTGCAGCAGGTCTGGCTGAGGAAGGTGTTGGAGAGGATTGAGATACCTGAGGAACTAGAGAATGCAATTATCCACCTTCTGGAGGGGAGTCAGGTGGCAATTATAGTAAATGGATACAGGGGAGTTGCCTTCCCCCTTGGATGTGAGGTGCTGCAGGGGGATTCCTTGTCACTGATTCTATATGCATTGTCCTTGGAGCCACTGTTGGACAGAGTTAGAAGAAGAGTCGAAGGGTTGACTGTACTGGGTGTGAATTAGAAAGTGGGGGCCTTTGCAGATAATATGGTAGTAGGCTGGGGAACTACTGAGGATGTGGCAGAGCTTAAAGAGGCTGTAGGATAGTATGAATAGTACTCTGGACAGAAGCTAAACTGGCACAAATGTGAAACAATGGTCCTGGGAAATGAATTGGTTGGAGGGGACATTATTGGCACTATTATTCTCCCTGGGGAAGTAGTGTGGTACTTGGGAATCTTCCTCTTGATGTATGGGTCAGTACTGTCTAAGGCATGGTGGAAGGCCAAGGTAGAAGTATATGTGCTGAGGGGCCGGGGAGGGTGGCATATCTCTCTGGCAGGAAGGGTGACTATATTGAATATTTACTAGATGCTGAAGTTGTGGTATCTGGTATACTACTTGGACTTTCCAGCATAGGTGGTCAAGAGGCTGTTGAAGTTGGCAAGAGAGTGGGTTTGGGCAGGCCACAGGAGCTAGATTAAGTGGGAAGTCTTGGTAACATTGGTGGAGAGGGGGGGCCTAGGGCTGATGGACTTCTCTAAATAGCTGTACTATCTTTGTGCCTAGTGATTAAAGAGGGCAGCAGTGCTGAAAGGTGGTGGATGAGTCCCTTTGATGCAGAAGGTGTGGAAGGCTAGGTATGCTCCATAGGGGTCTTTGGGTGACCTATGGACATTGGTGGAGGGGAGAGAAAGAGAAGGCTCTGGTATAGGGGGTTCTGGTGAGGGGTGGCTGAGAGGGTGCACAGAATTAGTGTTAGGTAGAAGAGTCTTATAGAGGCTGGGCAGCAGGGTGCAGAGATGTGGCAGTGGCAAAAATAACCTCTTTCACAACAACTTAAGTCCTTCTTCCACTCTTATCACAGATGGTCTCCACCAACTTCCTATGGCAACCCCCCTGTAGGCCCCACCCATTCTGCCACCCCAACAGCAAATCCATCAGCAATCTCTCCAATCTCACCACCTTTTTCTCCCTTGTCATCAGTTTGCCCTCCTCAAACACCACCTGCCAGTAATCTGCAAGCTCCACCCAAATCGCCAATGCCCACCCCAATGTGAGCTACTTGTTACCAATTCCCCCCAGCATTTACCTCTTTATTACTTCATAGTAACCAGTTGCATGACTTCTGTAGACTCCACCCAGTCTGCCTTCTACCTTCTCCCATAAGCTGCTTAGAACCTCACACTTACCAAGCCAGTGTTCTGGAGTGTTCACCACTCCCCCCTCTTGCCTGACTCCCAAACACTCCTCAAACTCAAAGGCCCCTCCTGGCACCAGATAGCCTGACTGAAGTTCAACATTACATTCTATCTTACCACTCTCCAACATACCACTCAGAATTTGGGGGGCATCTACTTCTTTGTCTCTATCCCACAGGTCCACAGCCCTCCCCAGTCTCACTCCTCCCCAATCCCCACTTGCAGCCATCCCTTTGGCCAAAGGTCCTGTCCTATTTCACCCTGACTTATCACTCCAGCCCCCAGATCAAAGTTCATTACTGACACACCTCTCAACAGTAACTTGTACAAGAGTTGGAGTTGGTGGGTGGGTGAGTGAGGGTGTGGGATAGAGGATAGATGGGAAGAGGCTACTGGTGTGGTATGAGGACACAAGTGATGTATTTTAGATAGTTTTTTT
>RQIL01040358.1:0-16838 GCA_003951145.1 Jimgerdemannia lactiflua | reverse complement strand
AAAAAAAGGTATTCTTCTTCAGTACTACTGAAGATTAGGATATTATTAATATATACAAATATAAAGATATAAAGCTAGTCCTTAAAGATAGTTTATATAAGATCTTGAAAGGTTGCTGGTGTATTGATAAGACCAAAGGCTATGATTAGAAATTTGTAGAGTCCAAATAGTATTATGAAGGCAGTCTTGGATATATTTTCTGACTTGATGTGAATTTGGTAATACTCAGAAGTAAGATCAATCTTGGTGAAGTACTTAGTATTCTTGAGAGCATCAAAGATTTGATTGATAAGTAGTAGTGGGTAATAGTTCTTGACAGTAATCTTATTGAGTATATAGTAGTCTATATATTCATAAGATATTAACTTTCTTCTTGATGAATAGGACTGGGGAGCCAAAGAATAACTTACTTGACTGAATGACTTCTTACTCGATGAGTTTGTTGAGTTTCTTCTTGATGGCTTCAATTTTAAGTAGTGATATATAGTATATCTTCTTCTTGAAAATAACTACATTAGATACCAGCTTAATTTCATTTTCTTTTTCTTTTTTTTCTATAGGCCACAGCCCCATTTATTAACTATCTATGACATTGAATGTATCTTTATACCACACCAGTAGCCTCTTCCCAATCCTACCCTATCCCACCCCCTCTATTACTCACTTCCTTACTCCTATCCTTGCAAACACAACCTCTCCACTATAACAGTTCTGGTTTCTTAAATAAGGAAGTAACTAAATTCTAGATGTTCAAAGTAGCTTGAGGAGTTATTAAGAGTTCAGGAAGATCTTGTGGATTTAGGGAGAAAATATTCTGAGCTTTATTCAAGAGAACCGAGAGGATATTTATATAAGATATGAAAGAAGGATCCAGAAGGATCTGAGTAATCAATGGAAATACCAAGAGGAAGGTTCTCGGCAATGATGATAAATAAAGATCCACAATGTTCCATGAAGTTCCATGACTAGTTAAGACTGGAATAGAAGTGACAAGAATGTTCTAGCTGTGGCTTAGTGCCGAGAAAGGATTTCTAATCATTCAGAAGGTGCTGGAAGATTACAGAAAGTATGAGAAAGATAAAGAAAAGAAATAAACTATGCTAAAATGTTACATCTCCCCCTCCTTAAGAATCAATGTCCTCATTGAATTCAGAAGGTAACACAAGAAAATAAAACCAAAAGAAAAGACAAATAAAATATATTGGCTCATTGGCAAGGACTGGCCATCCATATATAAGACAAGGGCCAAAGTATCATCTTGATTGGATGAGAACTGGTTTGAACCTTATTAGTTGCAGAGTTTACAGAGTTCTTCTGTGGATCTTGTTGCTGATGCTATATTCTTTAGAGTACCCCGATGTATAATGTACCTGATCAGTACAGTAGGTCATCTATCCAAGGAGAGAATCTCATGGGCAGTCAATGAGTTTCTTTTTGCTCGAACTCTTGAATGAGGTCTTGGGAGTTCTTGAGATTGGCGGCAGGTTCCCAGGTAGTGTTATATTCAGGGTAGCCCATCCACTTGACTAGGTATTCTGTGCGACGGTATCAGACTCGTTTATCTAAGATTTTCTCAACTTTGTACTTGATGTGGTCTTCAACTATAACTGGTGCTGAGGGCATCAGAATTCAGCCAGAATAAGGGGGTAACTGGCTCCAGGCTTTGAGTTATAATATATGAAATACTGGATGTATTTATATGGTTGATGATAGACTGAGATGATAAGAGTAGGTAGAGACTTACTTAGTGATCCAAGGTACTTGGGCTGGAATTTGGCTGACTGGTGGTTGACTTGAGATTGGGCCTTGATGTTGTTGGCTTTGAGTAGGACCATATCTCCAATAGTGTAGTTGACATCATGGCATTTCTTATCTGCATACTTAGCTTGATACTGTTAAGTCTTTTACAGATTCACGGTAGCAATCTTGAGAAGGGAATTCATTTTGTCAATAAGGTTCTAGGCAGTGGGGACTTATGTGTGACTGGCTTGCTGGATTGAGACTAGACTTATAGGGGTCTTGGAGTTTTGACTGTGTAGTAACTGAAAAGGGGAAAGACCAGTAGATGATTGGACTGCATTGTTGTAGGCAAACTTGGTGTAGGTCAGGTAGTGGTCCCAATCATCTTGCTCATAAGACACATAGTTTCTGAGTATTTGTTCAAGTGTTCTATTCATTCACTCGGTTTGTCTATCAGTTTAAGGGTGGAAGGCAGTGGATATAGTGATTTGAGTTCCCAGGGTCTTGAAGAGTGCTTGCCAGAAGTGACTCATGAATTTGGGGTCGCGATCACTGACAATTACTCAGGGAAGTCCATATTGGTGGAAGACAGACTTGAAGAAGATTCTTGAAATTTCAGGAGTAGTGGTATTGGTTGTGGTTGGCTTGGCAATTGTGATCTTGGTCAGGTGGTCCATAAATATGACAATGGCATCATAGCCTGATTTAGTTCATGGGAGTTGTACAATGAAGTCCATTGTGACTTGCTTGAACTTCTTGGTTGGGATTGGTAATAGTTGTAGAAGACTAGTAGGTGTTTGATTGCTTGACTTATTTCTTTAGCAAAGATCGCAGCTTTGAACATACTCTTTGATTTCCTTGAGCATATTGGACCAGTAGTAGTCTCATTGAATTTTCTTGATGGTCTTCTTAGTTCCAAGATGACCAGCTAGTGGGGAGTCATGATGTTTGTGAAGAATCTTGTATTGTAGTTCAGGATTGGCAAGAATGTAGACCTTATCTTGATAGTACATGAGGTTATTCTTGAAGGTGTACTTTTCTTTGAATTCTTTAGTGTCCTTTTGTAGCACCAGAGAGTCTTGTTCATAAGCCATCTTGATCTTGTTAAGGAATTCAGGTACCATGGTGACTTGTAAAATGGCAGCAAGGTCAGGTCTTCTTGAGAGTATATCTGGTATAACCAGAGTTTTGCTGGGCTTGTAGATGATGTTCGGAGTGAAGGTCTGAAGTAGCTGACTCCACTTGGCTTGTTGATGGGAAAGAGTTGGTTGGGTGTTGATGTACTGAAGAGATCTGTGATCTGTGATTATGTCGAACTTAACTCCTTCTAGGTAGTGTTGCCAGGTCTTGAGGGCATGAATAATTGCCAGGAATTCCTTTTCATGGGTGGCTAGCTTTTGTTCTGCAGGGACAATTTCCTTGACTCAAATGTAATGGGTCTGTGTCCTTGACCATCATCTTGAGAAATGACTGTACCAATTACCATCAGTAGTAACTGTGAACTTCAAGTTTGGGTCCATATTTCTAAGGATAGGTGCATGGGTCAGGTGGTTCTTGAGTTCTTAAAAGGCTTGTTGACAGAAGGTATCCCAGATGTAGGGAACATAGTGGTCAGAGTTGGGTTCCTTTTACAGGAGGTTTATCAAGGATTCTGCTATATCAGAGAAGTTCTTGACAAATCATCAGTAGTATCCAGCCAGACTAAGGAAGGACCTAAGTTCAGTGAGACTTGCTGGCACAGGCCACTGTTCAATGGCTTGTATTTTCCTTGGGTCAACTTGAATTCCTTTGGCTGATACAATGTGTCCAAGGTATTCAACTTGATCTTTGAAGAATTCACACTTCTTGAGCTTTGCATAAAGCTTGTATTTGTGAAGGATCTTGAGAACTTGTTCAAGGTGTTTGAGATGTTCTTCTTCAGTACCGCTGAAGATCAGAATGTCATCAATGTATATGAGTACAAAGATATAGAGCTGATTCTTGAAGACAGTTTGCATGAGGTCTTGAAAGGTTACTGGTGCATTGGTGAGACCAAAGGCTATGACTAGAAATTTGTATAGTCCAAATGGTGTCATGAATGCCACCTTGGATATATCTTCTGGTTTGATGTGAATTTGGTGATATCCAGAGGTAAGGTTAATCTTGGTGAAGTACTTGGCATTCTTGAGAGCATCAAATATTTGGTCGATGAGTGGCAGTGGGTAATGATTCTTGATAGTAATCTTATTGAGTATACAGTAGTCTATACACATTTGCAAGGTATCATCCTTCTTCTTGACAAATAGGACTGGGGAGCTAAAAGGTGACTTGCTTGGCTGAATGGCTCCTTGCTCGATGAGTTTATTGAGTTTCTTCTTAACTGCTTCAATTTCAAGTAGTAATATGCAGTACATCTTCTTCTTAGGGATGGCCACATCTGGTACTAATTTGATTTCATGGTCATGGTCTCTTGATGGTGGTAGACCAGGCAGTTTGTCCAGGAAGACATCCTTGTACTTGTTTAGCAGTAGCTTTACACTTTTGCTGATTGATAGCTTCTTGTCTTCTTTCTTGGGTCGGATCAGTGCAACAAAGGTACAGGTAGCTTTCTTGAGGGCCTTCTTGAACTGAATTGCTAAAAGAGTTGCAATTGGGGTTTTTGTCTGAGTCTTGTCTGGCTTAATTATAATATTGGCTCCATCTTGAATTAGAGTGACTTCATTCTTGGTCTAATCGATGTGTGGATTGTGCCATGTAAGCCAGGGTTTGCCTAAGATCAGATCATGATCTCCTAGGGGTACCACTTTAAAATCTAAATATTCCCAGTACTTCTGAATCTTGAGGGGAAGTTTAGCAGCAATTGAGTCAATTGGTAGAGTGGTGCCATCAGCAGTGACAACTCCACCATTCTTACTGGCTGGCTTGGTGAGAATCTTGAGCTTGTTGATGAGGTTCTTGTTGATGAAGTTTCCAACAGCTCTACTATCTATGAGAACATCTAGTTCTTGACTTTTGACTAGACCTTTGAAGATGAGCATTGAGTTGGCTCAGTTCTCAGCTATGCTAGCAACTTGATCAGTGCTGCCAAAGCCTTTCTGATCTCACTTAGTTAGAGATAACTTGGTGACTTCCTTGATGGCAGGCAGGGTGGCTCACTCCAGAATAAGCTGTGCAATTCTATCACCTTCATTGACAGTATAAGGCTGGTCCTTGTAGTTGACTAGTAGGACTTGCATTTCTCCTCAGAAGTCAGGGTCAATGACTCCAGCACCAATATCCAGTGAGTGCTTGACACTGAGACCAGATCTTGGTGCGATTCTTGCATAATGTTCCTTGAGTATTTCGACTGCAAGGCCAGTTGGAATGAGCCTTCTTTCATAGGCAGGAATAATGACTTATTGAACAGATTGAAGGTCTAAACCAATGGCTCCTTCTGACTGTGCTTGAGGGATCTGGGCCTTGGGGTTGACTTGCATGAAATTGAGTACAACTTCTTGTTTGACTTGGTGACCTTGAGTGTCTTTGGACAGAACCAGGATCCTCTTGGGTTTGGTAGTCTTCTTGGGACATTTAGTGGCAATGTGGTCAGGCTGTCAGCAAAAAAAGCAAGCTCCAGCCTTCTTGAGATACTCTTTTTCCTTAGGTATAAGCTTGTTCTTCTTCTTCTTGTTCTTATTAATGGTATCTAGATCCATGGGGGCAGGTCCAACAGTTCTGACTTTGATTTCCTCTCTTCTGGAGTTGTTGTTGAATGGCAGTCTCTTCTGCTCAAAGTAGTTGCCATAGATAATGACATCAAACCTATTAGTGATTTTCATTGCAGTGTCTAGGTCTTTGGGTTCTTCTATTTCAACATGAACTCGGGTTTGTCCCTTGAGACCTCAGATGTACTTGTCGACCTTCTTGTCTTCAGTGACATAAGGTAGCTCCAGTAAGATAGACAAGAATTGTACATTATATGCTTGTACAGACTTGAGTTATTTGACATTTGTCAGGCAGTCTTACACAACCTTGGTGCTGTTAACAGGTTTGAATTGGCCCTTAATAGTATCTGTAAATTCACCCCAGGCCTTGATTCAGCCAGAGAATCTTATGTTCTGGATATGATTTCACCACCAGATTGCAGCATTCCCTCAGAGGAGTGTGGCAGCAAATTGGACTAGTACTGCTTCATCCAGATTGGTCAGTTCACCATACTGCTTCAATTGGAAAAACCAAGCATCAGTAGACAGTCCTCCTCTTTGGCCATCAAAGGTATCAGGCTTTTGAGACTTGATTGTGACTGTGGTTAAAGATACTATTATAGATACAGATATAGACTATGCAGGAGCTTTGCCCTCCTTCTTGTTCAGTTGTTCTTGAAGTTGGAAAATTTAAGCCAGTGCAGTATGCAGCAGACTTTCTAGAGTCCCAGATAACTGATTAGGAATTTTGTCCTCTTCTTCTTATTGAATGTGGGGAGCATTCTGTGGGACATAGGTGTTATAGATATTATAGGTATTGTTGTCCCAGGCATCAGCATTGGGGTTCATAGACATAGTGTTTGACTAGTTCTTAAGGAATTTCTTATTTAGGCAAGGTGTAACTTAACTGCTGCTACCAAGTATAACAGTTCTGGTTTCTTAAATGATGAAGTGACTAAATTCTAGATGTTCAAAGTAGCTCGAGGAGTTACTAAGCATTTAGGAAGATCTTGTGCATTCAGGGAGAAAATATTCTGAGCTTTATTCAAGAGAACAGAGAGGATATTTATACAAGATATGAAAGAAGGATCTGAAAGGATCTGAGTAATCAATGGAAATGCCAAGAGGAAGATTCTCAGCAATGATGATAAATAAAGATCTGCAATGTTCCATGAAGTTCCATGACTAGCTAAGACTGGAATAAAAGTGACAAGAATGTTCTAGCTGTGGCTTAGTGCCAAGAAAAGATTTCTAATCATTCAGAAGATGCTGGAAGGTTATGGAAAGTACAAGAAAGACAAAGAAAAGAAATAAACTATGCTAAAATGTTACACCCACCCTCAACTTATATTCTTCCCTCACTCTTATTATATATGGTCTTAACCAACTTCTGATGGTGGCCCCTCTGTGGACTCTACTCTTTCTGCCACCTCAATAGCAAGTCAACTAGTAATCTCTCCCACCTTGCTATTTTCTCCTCCTTTGACATCAGTCTACTCTCCTCAAACACTGCCTACTAGTGACCCATAAGTCCTATCTATATTGCCAAAGTCCACTCCAGTATGAGCCATTCATTACTAATACCCCTCAGTATTCTCTTCTTTAACACCTCCCAGCAATCAATCCTATGACTCCTGTAGTACCCATCCAACCTACTTCCCACCACCTCCCAGAACCCATCCAGTACCTCACACTCTTCAAGCCAATGTTCTGAGGTCTGTACTACCCCCCCTCTTCTGCCCTACTCCTTGATACTCCTCATACTCAAAGGCCCTTCCTGGAACCAGATGACCTGACCTGAAGTTCAATATCACATTTTGCCTTAGCACCCTCCACCATATCACCCAGAACTTGAGGGGTAGCCACTTCTTTATCTCCATATCCCAGGTCTATAGTTCTCTCCAGTCCCACTTCTCTCCAATCCGTACTCATTGCTATCCCTCCAGCTAAAGGTCCTGCCCTATACCACCCTGACTTTCCATCCCATCCCCCAGATCAAAGTCCATTGCTAGCACTCTACCCAGCAACAGTCTATGCTACTGCCATCCTCCTCTCCCCTGCTGCTCTGCCACAGTACAGCTCTCTTATCTAACACCAATTTTATGCTCTCCCTAGTGCTCCCAATGAATCAAATTGAATTGAATTGGACCTAAATTCAATTTAATTCAAAATTTCAAATCAAATTGAGGCCCAATTCAATTCGAATCAATTCGAATTGAGGTCCAATTCGATTCGAAGTCCAATTTGAACTCTATTTTTAGAAATTGAATAACTCGACGAATATACATCCAAATTCAATGATCTTTAGCTTGTTAGATTCCTCTTATATAAGGGAATCTAACAAGCTAAAGATTATTAAATTTGGATGTGTATTCGTCGAGTTATTACATTTCTAAAATAGGTTTTGAATTGGACCTCAATTTGATTTGAATTCAATTCGATTCGAACTCAATTCAAATTGAAAAATCCCCAATTCGATTCAATTTGAATGACCCTCAATTCGATTCAATTCAAATTGATTTGATTCATTTGGGAGCACTAGCTCTCCCTCAGCCATCCCCTACCAGAACCCTCTATACTGGAGTCTTTTACTTCCACCCCCCTCCACCAATGTTGAGAGGTCTCCAGTAGACCCCTGGGGGGCAAACCTCACCTTCCACACCTTCTGCATCAGTAGAACCCATCCACCCCCTTTCAGCATCACTACTCTCTTTAACAACCAGATATAAAGGCAATGCAGATGCTTTAGGAAATCCACCAGACCCAGGCCCTCTCTCTCTACTGGCATTGCCAAGACCTCCCACTTAATCTGACTTTGGTGGTCTGCCCAAATCCACTCTCTTGCCAGCTTCAGCAGCCTCTTGACCACTTATGCTCGAAAGTCCAAATGATATATCAAATACCACAGCTTTGGCATCTAGTAAACATTCAAAATAGTCACCCTACCAGCCAGAGAGATATATGTATCATCCTCTCCAGCTCCTCAGCACATCTCTCTACACTCCCACCTTAGCCTCCCACCAGACCTTGGGCAGGACCAACCCATATACTGAAAGAAAGATCCCCAGGTATCTCACTACTTCCCTAGGAGGGATGATTGTTCCAATAATGTCCCCTCCAACCAAACCATTCTACAAAACTATTATCTCACACTTGTGCCAGTTCAGCTTCTATTCAGAGCACTGTTTTATACCATCCTATAGTCTTCTTAAGCTCTGCCACATCCACAATAGTATCCAGGCCTACCACTATATTATCCACAAAGACTCCCACTTTCTAGTTCATACTCAGTACAGTTAGCCCTTCAACTTTCCTCCTGACTCTGTCCAACAATAACTCTAAGGACAGAGCATACAGAATGGGTAATAGAGGGTCTCCCTGGGGAACCCTCTGCCCAAGGGGGAAGGTAGCTCTCCTGTATTCATTCACTATGATTGCTGCCTGACTATCCTCCAGAAGGCAGACAATTGCAGTCCCCAGCTCTTCAGATATCCCAATTCTCTCTAGTACTTTCTCCAGCCAGATTCACTATACCCTATTGTAAGCTTTCTCTTAGTCCAAGAAAACCAGCCTGTCATCCACACCAGCAGCCCTCACTCTTCAATAACCCCATGTACCCAAGTTGTGCCATTCCTAATCAACCATCCCCCAACAAAGCCTCACTGCTCTTCTTTCAGAACCTACTATACCACTACTTGCAGTCTTGCCACCAATACCTTTATAACCAACTTTTTGTCCATATCTAGGAGCATAATTGGTTGCCAATTCTTCCAGTCCTCTCTCTGCCTCATAGAAGTGCCACCAACTCTAACTTCTGATTACCCAGCCAAGATCCAGACTCAATCACCTCATCATACATATCTCTCATCTTCTGGTGCACCTCCTCTACTCTCACCATTCTCTTCCAGAAGTTCCATAGCAGCCCATCCTTGCCAGGGGCAGTTCCCGACTTAGTAGCTGCTAGGACCTGCAGAATCTCCTCCTCTCTCACTGGTCTCATCAGTTCTCCAAGCCCCTCCATCTCTGGGGGGCACCAGTCCTCCAAGCATTTTGCAATGGTCTCACTGTTTACTCCTCCCTCCTCCTCACTCCACAACTTCTCCCAATAACTCTTAAGCTCCCCTGAACCCTAGTCACCAAGCAGCCATCTTCTCCTATAATTTCCTCCCACCTCTGCTTCACTCTTCTCACCCTCAGCAACCTAGAGAGGTACTTGGTCAATCTTTCTCTCTCCTCCAGCCCCTGCCACCTAATGCCACCATGCCCTGCACATGGCTCTCTTCCTCCATCCTCCAGACTCCCTTCAGCTCCTCAATCTCCATCCTCACCCATACCACCCACCAATCCTCCTCCTCCTCCTCTCCTCTGTACCCCTTCAATTCTGACTACTGCTATAACCATCCTAGATAGGTCCAAGAGATACTTTACCTCCACCTTATCCTCCTCAATCTCATTTCTTACCAATGCAGCCACAATCTTCTGTACATCCTCATCACCTTTCTCCTCTGCTTCTTCCCTATAGTCCTCACAGACTGACTTCTACAATTCAGCCCCATCTTTTATCACCCAGCAGTCTTCCACTACTTGCTCTGCCTCCTTCCTCAACTTGGCTTTTCTCTTCACATCCACCTCATACCCCTTCTTTGTCAATAAGATTGCCATCACTTCCATCAATAGTTTGTCCACCACTCCCTTTCCTGCCAGGATTTCCTACCACTCTGCCCCCCCCCCCAGGACATAAAAATCTACCTCTGCAAGTTCATCTACTATCAGATCATTGAGAGTGGCCAGCAGCCATTCCACCCCTCCAATACAACCAGCACCTGGGGTTGTAGGCCTCTTGCTCTCCCTGAACCCACTATTACTCTCAGCATTCCCTCCCTCAGCTACACTAGAGTACTCTCCCTCTACTCCAATCACTAATCCTCCAAGTGCAATATCTGGAACTCTAAAGCTCACACACTGTATCCTCTTCATTACCACATCCTCCCTCTCAGTCTCTTGCACCAGAATACTAATTGAGGTCTCTTCTGTTCTAGCCCCATCTCCCTCCTCCTCATCCAGATCAATGAAGAATTCAGGCTCATCTTCTTCAATAACTTTCTTCTGCCAGGGGGTATACTATGAAGTCTCAAGATCACCAGTGAACCCCAGTAGAGGCACCATCCCTGTACCTGTCTTCTCCTTAAAGCTTATCAGTAGACTCTTCTGTATCTGCCTCCCCTGCTCCCTCTTCCATGCCTTCTTATCCACTCATACCTTTCTGCCATCAATCTCCTCCACTACTGTTGTATCCTCAATGGCCTCCCAGGCCTTTGCTCTCTGCTCTACAGCCCCTTTCAGCTCCCACAATGCCATCAGTAGATCGTCTTCCTCCTCCTCAATCCCCCTTACCCTCAATACTTTGCACTCAACTGGGTCCCACTTCAAAGCCCTTGGCTAGTTATTCGCCTTCCCTGTCACCTCCCTCCCAGCCACCCTCAGTCTCACCTCTATATCTCCAGTTCTGAATGTCATTCCCTCCTACATCTGAAAGCCAATATCGATAATATCTCTATACTCCTTCATCACCTCACTGACCCTGCCCCTTGTCTCCTCCACTGATACCATAGGGACCCCTTTGACCACTAGGTGCACCACTCTAGGGTCCCAGCACAAGCACCTCAATATCAGAACTACAACCTCATCTACTGTAATCCCTTTCGATAGAGCCTCTATTAGGTATTTCTTTACAAATCCAACCTCAACTCCCTCCAGCCCCTTCAGACTTCACTGATGTCACATCTACCAGCTGCTTCTCCAGCAGCCCCAAAACTATCTTTTCCATCACTACTAGGCCCCAGAAGCTCACCATGACTACAAATTTAGAGATTGACTTCTTGAGCAATGGTACCACTACCAGGCCCATTATACCATTCAACAGATCATCCCCATGCACCAGCCCTGATCCCCCCTGGCTCTCCTTGCCCCCATCAGCAGTCATATCTGGATTTTTTTCCAGATTGGCTATCACATCACCATCAGCAGTCCTAGCCACTATGCCAGTCACACCTCCCCCAGCCCCCACCTTCCCTCCCCCAGAGAGTGCTCCTCCAGTACTTCCAGACTTCCCCTTTTCCTTCCCCACTGTCTTCCATATCTCAGTCCTCTCTCCCCTACCTCTATTCTTGACTGTTACTGTGAAACTCACTGCCCCACCATCTTCAGCCTTCTTGCTCAACTCCTGCCCCCCTCCTACTCCTCTACCTATTGATGGTCTAAAAAACCCTGGCCCCAATCCTATCCCTTCCTTGCCATGCTGCCATTTGAAGGCTAGCCCATCTACCACATCAGTACACTTGCTAGAACCTTGCTTAATCATTATTGTCTTAAGAGTTTTCTCTAAGAAACAATGAAAAGTGTGTCAAAAAGTATGTGTGGAAATTTATGTAATGAGAAAGTTACCAGAGAGAGATGCAGCTTAATTTCATAATCATGGACTCTTAATGGTGGTAGACTAGGTAGTTTGTCTGGAAAGACATCCTTGTACTTGTTTAGTAGTAGCTTGATACTTTTACTGATTGATAGCTTCTTGTTCTCTTTCTTGGATTAAATCAGTATGACAAAGGTACAGATAGCTTTCTTGAGAGCCTTTTTGAACTGAATTGTAGAGAGGGTTGTAATCAGAGTTTTTGTCTGAGTCTTGTCTGGCTTGATGGTAATATTGACTCTATCTTGAATCAGGGTAACTTCATTCTTAGTCCAATCAATATATGGGTTATGTCACATAAGCCAGGGTTTGCCTAGGATCAAGTTATGGTCTCCTAGAGATGCTATTTCAAAATCTAAACATTCCCAGTACTTCTGAATCTTGAGGGGAAGTTTAGCAGCAATTGAGTCAATTGATAGAGTTGTGCTATCAGTAGTGACAACTCTACAATTCTTGCCAGCTACTTGATAAGAATCTTAAGCTTATCAATGAGATTCTTATTGATAAAGTTCCCAATAGCTCTGCTGTCTATGAGGACATCTAGTTCTTGACCTTTGACTAGACTCTTGAAGATAAGTATTGAGTTTGCTTGGTTCTCAGCTATACTAGCAACTTGATTAGTGCTGCCAAAGCCTTTCTGATCTTACTTAGTTGGAGACAGCTTGGTGACTTTCTTGATGATAGGCAGAGTGGCTCACTTCAGAATAAGCTGTACAATTCTGTCACCTTCATTGACAGTATATAGTTGATTCTTATGATTGACTAGCAGGACTTGTATTTCTCCTTGGAAGTCAGAGTCAATAACTCTGGCACTGATATCTAGTGAGTGCTTGATACTGAGACTAGATCTTAGTGCAATTCTTGCATAATGTTTCTTGGGTATTTTGACTGCAAGGCCAGTTGGAATAAACCTTCTTTCATAAGTAAGAATGATAACTTATTGGACAGATTGAAGGTCTAAACCAATGGCTCCTTCTGATATAGCTAAGGAATTTGGGCCTTGGGGTTGACTTACATGAAATTGAGTATAACTTCTTATTTGACTGGTTGACCTTGAGTGTCTTTGGACAGGACCAGAATCCTCTTGGATTTGGTAGTCTTCTTGGGACATTTAGTAGCAATGTGACTGGGCTGTCAGCAAAAGAAGCAGGCTCCAGCCTTCTTGAGACACTCCTTTTGTAATGAAATTACACTCAGATACTACTTTGATGACATCACCAAGTGATGACATTATCGGATTCATGTCACCACTATGGTTACACACTCAAAAGACCACTAACATTAATGAGATTATAATGATTTGGCACTAATTTCAGCCCATGACATCACTGATACCATAGTAGTCACACTAGTCTCTATACTAGTTTAGTTCATGACCTCAATGACATTGCTATGGTTTCGGCCTAAAAATAGGTTGATGATGTCAATGACATCACAAACTAATTTAGTCTATGACCTCATTGACATCATAAGCTAAAATAGTCTATGACATCAATGATATCATATACATACTATAACTTATTGAAATTAGCTACTGATGTCACTACTCCACTGACATCATGCACTAAAATAATCTATGATCCCAAGCAACATCATAGTCTAAAAATAGACTATGATATCAATGACATAATGTACTAAAATAGTCTACTTGTAAACAAATATAAGAATGGCAATTGGTTCAATCTGCAGCCAAGCAAATTCAAAGACATACAATCTCTCCAAAACAATACTAAGACAAAACCCACAATGCCCCTGCCTTCTGAACGTATCTATGATGCTCTTTGGAAGTCAGTCTTTGACCACCAGCACCAGTACCACTAAGAGCATCTTGAGCTAGACACTTGTGACCCTGAGCAGTTCCTAGTAGCTACTGATAAGATTGTTATAAGAATGCAACAAATCCTCAAGCACTTCCAAATACTAAGGAACTACTAGGCTGGTAGACTTCTAGTAAGAAGTGGCATGACCCAATTAGAGGTCCTGGACAAATATAATGTCTCTACATTTAGACAGCATATTTTAGTCCATACCTACCAACTTCTCTGAAAAATGCCCTTTGCTATAAGTGGCATAAGAGAAATTACTCCTGCAGAAATTGGTTCTCTTAATGACCAATTGATAAGTCAAATTGAGTTAGATCTCATAAATGACTTTAACCTGCAAGAGCCTTATGATGATGATGCATGGCCATATGAGAATGATGTCTTTAATAGACTGATTAGTCTATTTCAAAGACCCATTTCTCAGGTCCAGATACCTATAAATGTCTGGCCACAGGGTTTTCCTGTACCAGCCAATATGAGACTAGTCTCATCTGTATCTACATCATCATCTGAGACCATAAGGTCTGAGTTAGACTCAAAAGAGTCTTATACTATATCATCGAAATCTGAGATTCTGGAAGAGATTTTAACCCCTTTTACAGAAGTCTACCACTACTTTATGATGTAATACATTACATTATAAATCTTAGTCGAAATCTAGAACACTTTATTATAAATAGTTAAAAGAATGACATCAGAAATTACATTATAAATAGTATCATTATGATATCAGAATTATATAGCAATAATGCAACTATTACATCATCTTTCTGTGACTCCATTGTTCAGAATACTTTAACCAATAGTATAGCATCTTAAATAGTTTGTGAAAAAGTATAAATACTCCAAGAATCTCTCTCAATAAAGGACAGCTTCTTAATAATTGTGAAAAAGAAAGATTGAAGTCTATAAGTTAATGGATCAATCCCAGAACTATATGAAATAGATAATACATCTAAAAATAGATGTACAGACTTCTATAAATACTGAACTCTGAAGAATATAAATAATTCTCAGATCCAGACTTTATCCAGGAAAGGATAGTTAAAGAACTCAGACTTTAAAAGAATTAAAGTCTGTGATTGGCCAAATTGACGCAAGTCATCTAGAAAGAGACTAAGTCAATTAAAAGTACAACAGACAGTACTTAGGCATTAAGAAAGTTGCTTCCTCAAGCTAAGAAACTCCTGACCAGGCCTCCTAGATTGATGATATCATTAGTATTTATCAATTCGAAGAGCTCTCTTATTACATTTGGTAGCAGCTGATTTTACAATCTACTATAAGATATCAAAAGAACTGAAGGATTGTTAAACAGCCTACAAGCTGTCACTGAACATATCCTAAGAGGAATAAGACAAACTGAATCCTCAATTAAGAGAAAGACAAGATTTACAAATCATTGTTGATTGGGAAAAACAAAACAAGGATCAACAACAGACATTAAGTGAATATGGCATACAAACCTTTTTTGAAGAGTTTCAGCAATTACACCTGGCATTAAGAGAGATCTCAGGTCTCTATAATAGACTCTATAGACTAGTAAGACAACATACTAGTAAAGCAAGAACTCCAGAATCAGTTGCAAGAGCAACAGGACAATTTATAGAAGTACTACCAGTAGAAACAAGAACCAGTGCTCTTCAGTGGATCAATTCTCCTGAATTCCATACCACTGATAAGAAGAGTCACTTTTACTTCAGATATTTAAGACACAAGGCTATCCAAGTACAAGAGTTACAAAGATTAGCAACCTTTGAGTTAACAACTCAAGAAATCCAATAAGAAGGTCCATCAATTTATTTTGATACTAACCAAGAACCAGATATCTCTTCAGGACTTAGCTCTGAAAGAGAACAATCAGAATCAGAATCAGAATATCTATTTGAAGGACAACAGACACCTACAGGGAGACAATCTCCAGAATTAATTAGGCCAGGACCTAATTTAGATTTAGAAGAAGCCAGAACACTATTAAGGAGTCTTACTTAAGACTTTTACACACCTTCTCATTCAGCACCAGTTCCACATTCTGGTCCAGAACCTGAAAGAGAGAAAGAAAAATCAGAACACTCAGAACATTCAGAAGATGAATCTGAGGAATCTGATACAGAACCCAGAGAGATAGGTATATCTTCTAAGGAAAAGAGAAAGACAACAGAATCTATAGAAGAAGACCTTGAAAGAGAATCTGATAAAGAAGACTCTGAAGAATCAGAAGACTATAAAGAACTCTCTGAAGATATAGAAATCCCTATAATGGCTGATGAACTAAGAACACAGATTTCAGCATTAGCTGGCATAGTGGAACAGATTGCCATTATGAATCAACCTGTCAAGACACTTTCAATTCCTACCTTTGGAGGAATATCCACTGACTTACCAGGATTTATAAGTACAGTAGACAATAGATATAAGGGCAACAACTGGAATAACTTAAGAAACCCAGACAGAACTCTTGAAAATAGAGTAACTCATACTAAAGAACAAGTCTTTGCAAAAGCTCAGGCTCAAGTAGCAAAAGTAGCAGCACATTTCTGAGATTCAGCTGCACTTTGGTACCAAAACCTCAATCCTAAACCACTCACTTGGGAAGACCAAGATGAAGTAACAGGACAGGATGCTGGAGATGATAGACCAGGATACCCTAACATTCCTGAAACAAGAGGACTCAAATATCTTTTGAGAAGATACTTCCTAAGTCCTTCACTCTTAGCAGATACCAGAGCACAACTAGAATCTATAAAATGGAAAGAATATAGTAAAGAAAACTTAGAAGCCTTTGCAGTAAGAATGGAAGTCTCTTTAAATATATTAGGACTACCCTATGACCCTACCAACAATGCTTCCAATGGAACAAGAGCAAATTACTTCTTTCAAAGTATTCCTTCATGGCTAGCAAGATGAGTTAAGAAAATGGGGATACCTATTGATTGTATTCATGACCAATGGTGCCTCAGATAAGCAGTATCAAGAGTTAGAATAGTATTAGCAGCAGCAGCTACTACAAGATCCAAGGATCAGAATAATACTAGAAACTCTGACAAGACTTCAAACAAGTCTAACCAAGACTCAAGAAAAAGAAATTGGAACAAAGATACTTCAAATTCAGAAAAATCTACCTTCCAAAAACTTTCTCTTGAA
>RQIL01040347.1:0-16800 GCA_003951145.1 Jimgerdemannia lactiflua | reverse complement strand
AAAAAAAAAAAAAAGTAGATTCTGGTTCAGATTTCTGTTCTGGTACCCTCTTCCTCATCCTTCCCAAATATACTGATGCAGGGATTTATTCAAAATAAACAAGTGATGACAATATAGTGTGCAAAATGACAACTAAGCACAGAATGGCATTGAGTAGCAATTAAGCAGAGTAGTGACTAAGTGCAGAATGACAATGAATATAGATTAGCAATGAATGATAACTAAGCATCACTTGGTTCTAGACTGTTTCAGAGTTGGTTTATGCTATCCTGAAAGTATTGGTATACTTTATTTGTCTTAAATATGATTTTACATCTGTGAATCCATCTGTCTAAGACATATATATGAGACATTTTATATGTAAAAATAGCAATAAAAATGTCCCAGCTCCCACAGAGTCCATCCCTTAGCCATTTTGAAAGCTTTGGTAGTTTGTCATTTTTTCTATATAATCTCCATTACTAGTGAGATTATGAATAATGACCAAATTCAACAATATCATGACCAGGCCACTCAGGCCAAGCATGCTGAATTCTTATATCAGGTCACTGAGGCTGTTGCTGTTGCTGTCAGCCTCTACCCTCCTCCAGCAGATCCAGAGATTGCAAACAGTATGGAATGCTGATGCATTATTGACACCCTTTTCCTCCAATGACAGGCTGATGAACCCTTAAATCTTAGAGACACTATCAATAGAATAGACCTCCACGATGAGAATAGTAGAGATGAAGAATTCCTCACCACCACCCAGACAAGAGCTATTGGATGATACTATGCCCCTCTTATATTTACAAACATGGTCCCCCAGAATAGAATTAAAGCCCATCTTACTCCTGCTAGCTTCTGAAAACTCCTCTGCCACGACCCCAAGCCAAGGCAGAGCATCTTCTGCACCCCCAACATTGATGAAGCCTTTGTCAACGACTTCTTCAAAATATCTCAGGAAGTAGACAAGGTTCTTGCTGACACCCAGTGAGTGATCTACAACACTCTCTGTCCAATTACCATCACCCTCCATGCTCTCAAACCTTGCTCAGATGGAGCTGATGTCCACTACAGGCTAGTCCATGATGCTGTCATTCCTCTCTTAGTGGAAAAACTCCAGGACTCACTCTGGATCAGTTTCCATGAGGTCAAATATATCCAGATCTGCCACTGTACAGAACTTGCCAAGGCTGCTGGTTAGTTCCCTGTTCTTCTCTCTGCTTGCCACACTGTGGTCTCTGGCTCTGACTTAGATGGCGACCTCTTTGACACTGACTTCATCTGCCATTTCTATGATAATACCTAACACCAGAAATATTACCTACTCAGTCATAATCTGGCCAAATCCAGCTATTGTGGAGGCTCTTCCCACTATGGTTTGACTCTCTTCAGGGACCATGGCCAGGAAAATAGGATGCAGGGTGGCCACTGCCCTGACCACTATCAACAATCATCCAGCTCTTGAACCTGCACCCTGAGTGTCAACAATCATGGGGGGTTCTGAGCTCCATATCCAGGACATGGTGCACTTCAACCAACTACCCAAACCTGAGCCATTCTCTCTACTATATGATTGCCCCCAAGTTACTGAATATCATATCCAAGGTGGGGGCACTACTCACCATAATTTCCATGTCCACTTGGATGGTCTTGGGCATAGACTACTGGGCCATCGACACAGCCCATAGTAAGAACAGAATTGAATGAGTAAGTTCCCTGAACCCCCTCCAGACCAAATCCCAGTTTTCTTATAAGTGGGATATGTTCCAGATAAAAAAGGCTTTGGTAGATATAGCCATTACTGAAATCTGGGACAAGGATGCCATCTATGCCACCCCCCTGGGAGAGCTGCTCTACTTTTTCAACATCTTTACCATCCTCCAGATCAACAAGGTCCACACTTGCCTTGATACATGTCCCCTGAACAAGTTCATACAGTGACTACACTTTAAGATAGAAGGTATTCAGACCCTATGCCACATAGTTCACCCAGGCAACCACCTCATCAAGATTGATATCAAGGATGCCTACCTCTATATTTCTTTTCACTCTGATGATCAATGATTTTTGGCTTTCTATTGGCAACAGATTAACTGAAAGTTCAGGGCCATTATATTCAGGCTATCATCTGCCCCTCAGATATGGACTAAGATGATGGCAGCTATTCTGGAACCTCTCTGGTAACAGGGCATTTGGCTAACCTACTATATTGACAACATCTGCCTTCTGGCCTCATCTCAGGAGGAGGCCCTCTGCTATAGGGCAATCATCTGTCACCACCTAGAGATACTGGGATTCCTTCTGTACCTCACAAAATATATCTGGGAACCCAGCCAACAATAGACTTTCTTAGGATTCCTGATCGATACAGTCAAGATGAAACTATATCTACTCCTGGATAAGGTCCACAAGATTTGCAAGGAAACTACCTCCTTTCTTTGCTGCACTACTTTGATCCCAATATTCGAGGTTGCCTCACTGGTGGGTCTATGCAACTCCATCTCTCAGGCAGTCTTCCCAGCCCACTTCCAGGTCTGGTCCCTTATCCAGGACATTCAAGGGACCCTATGGGCCAACTATGACAATTGAAATGGCCTGATGGCCATCTCTCCAACATCTTGCAATAATCTATAATTAGTGCTTCCAATGAATTGAATTGAATTAAATTGGACCTAAATTCAATTCGATTCAAAATCTTTGAATTGAATTGAGGCCCAATTTGATTTGAAACAATTCAAATTGAGATCTGTTGTGAACTTTAGGAGGAATAGGAGAGAGGAAAAAGAGAGAGGAATTTATTGATCACTCAAGTAATGCGCTTTTACGTGTTTGTTGATAATGTCATCCCAATGCCACTGCGCCACAAATTATCCATATCAAGTGCACTATATCGAGTTGTAACCTGTAATCTCAACACTCCTGCTCAACAAGATAAAGAATGCAAATGCAAATAAAACTGATCAATCTCCAGCTACAGTTATGCAAAACAAAACATTACCAATGGGATGCTATCTAGATGACTGAAAAAGGTCGAAATTCCTTGCTTATAAGCATAAAAATAGGTGAGAGAAGTAGTGAAAAATGGAAATCCTGAGCAATGTTATAGGTTTCCATCACAAATATTTGCCATAACACTCATTCTACCCATCATTTCACCATAATATTTATTCTTACCCATCATTTGCCATTATCTGCTTGTCACTATACCCATTCTTTGTATGCAAAAATCGAACTATGTCTTTGGAAGGGCCTTCGTCAGTGAATCTGCTGCCATTTGCTCCATAGGGATGTATAGCAGGCATATAGCCTCGTTTTCAATGCACTCTCATATGTAATGGTGCTGTATATCAATACGCTTGGTCCTTGCATGATGTATAGGGTTCTTTGCCAAAGCAATAGTAGATTGGTTGTCCTGTCGTATAGTTGTAGATCCTTGAGTAAATCCCAGATCCTTTAGTAGTTCACGAAGCCAGATAGCCTCCTTTGTTGCTGTTGACAATGCTTGATATTCTGCTTGCATAGACGACATCGTCACTGATGATTGCTTATGAGTTTGCCATGAAATAGCTCCACCATCATTGAGATAGAAGAAGTATCCTGTCATAGACCTTCTGTCATCCAAGTCTCCAGCCCAATCAGCATCACATGCACCAGAAAGGCTTACCATAACGGTACTCCCACTTACTCCTTTATCACCCAAATTGAGCATATAGCTCTTTGTGCCTTTAATGTATCTGAATATGTGCTTGATTGCTATCCAATGCGAGTTATCATAGCATGATGCATATTGCACCACTTTGTTGATTGCATATGATAGGTCAGGTCTCATCCTGAGCATCAGATACATAAGGGATCCTACTGTTTGTCGATAGGAAATATCATTATCATCGGGTGTATCAGACTTCTTTAATCTCACAGACATCTCCATCAGTATTCTGACTGGCTTGTACTCGCTCATGCTGAATTGCTCAAGTATTGTCTGAATGTAGGCTTCTTGGCTTAGGTATATAGTATGCATGCTCCTGTCACATATGATGAATATCCCCAAAAGGAAAGATGCGTCACCCAGATCTGTCATTTTGAACTTCTTACATAGTGCCACTTTTACTTCGTTAATCTCATTTGTCGTTCTGACCAGAATGATATCATTGACCCAAATTCCCAGGTACACCGTTCCTGAGGATGTATGATGAGTGTATATGCATGAGTCTGCTTCACATCGTTTGAACCCATTCTCTTCTATGAGATAATCGTCAATCTTTCAATTCCACAGCCTCGCCACCTGTTTTATACTGTAGAGGCCTTTGCGTAGTCTGCATACTAACTCTTTCTCATTGTCGTAGAGTCCGTATCCTTGTGGTTGAAGAACGTATAGTTCGGTATCCACATCTCCATTTAGAAAGGCTGTCTTAATGTCCATTTGATGTATCTCGTAGTCATACTTAGCTCTGATCTTCTAAGCAAAGTAAGCTTAAATATCAGGGAAAAGGTCTCTTCATAGTCGACCCCAAAGTCTTGTGAATACCCCTTTGCCACAAATTGGGCCTTGTATCGCTCTATGCCACCATTGCTATCGTGCTTGATTTTATACACCCATCGGGATCCTATGGCTTGCCGATTTGTTGGAAGAGGGACCAAGTCCCATGTGTCATTCTTGATGAGTGAATTATACTCCTCATCTATAGCCTTTTTTCACTCCTTTTTATTGTTTGAATGAATGGCTTTGTCATAGTGTGCCGGCTCACCAGTCATTTCTATGTAAGCACATTCACAGGCATAGTTCATGTGATGTTGTTTGCGACGAGATGACTTGGGTGGATCCCAGTAACTTCCCAGATCCACTTGGACTTCATTGTCCATCCCAGACTTATGCTTTTTCTTGCCCTTTGGAGAGATATCCTCTTCGTTATCCGAAATCTCTGTAATTCTCAGTTCAGGGGGTCTCGTAGGTACTTGCACCATTGATCTTGTTGGCATAGGTTGTATTGTTGTTGCTGGAATCATTGGTGTAGTTTTCGTGCTCACCATTGGTGTAGTTCCATTCACCGTTGGTGTAATTCCACTCACCATTGGATTGGTTATAGGTATAGGAATTTCCACACAAATTTCCTTTGCTTTCTCTTTGAACTGAACATTGTGAGAGATGACTATACCATACTTTTGCATATTCCACAACCTATATGCTGATTCATCATATCTAAGGAATATATGCTTATCTGCTTTAGGCTCGAATTTTCCTCTATTTCTACCTTTATCCAATACATAAGCCTCGCTTCTGAATGTCCGTAAGTGCGAGACATCAGGCTTGGATCCACTCCACAGTTCTTCAGGAGTAAGGTTATCATCCTTAGACTGTACATCACTTTCTTTGCTTAAGGCTCGAGAAATGCATCAATTACGTATGTACACTGCCGTATTCAATGCTTCAGCCTAGAAGGATTGCGGCAAACCAGCTGCATTCATCATCATTCGAGCCATCTCGACAATCATTCAATTGAACCGTTCCACCACACCATTTTGTTGCGGAGTATAGGGAGCCATTCTAGTATGTCATATTCCATGCTCTTTTAAGAATTGTTTAAAGGACTTATTTATGTATTCTGTCCCATTATCCGAGTGTAGTATCTCTATCCGATGTTTCATATCATTCTCCATGCTCACCTTGAATTCTTTGAATTTCTCGAATGCTTTGCTCTTTGCTGAGAGGAGGTATACATGAGTCTTACGAGTGTAGTCATCTATGAAAGTAATGAAATACTTCTTCCCAGAATGTAATGATGTATGTATGAGACCACAGATGTCTGTATGTATAAGATCAAGTATACCATTTGCTCACTTTGTCCATTCCTGAAAAGGCCTTCAAGAAGCCTTATTTGCTGCGCAGTCATTGCAAAAGAAATTCAGAGATGTACAGTTTGGCAATCCTTTCACTGAGCTATTTCTCATCATCCGTTCTAAGCTTGTCTGGCCGATGTATCCAAACCATTCATGCCATACACACCAGGTATCATTTGTCATTGCGGAATATGCTGATGTACTGTTCAGCATGCCGTCGATTGCATAAAGATTTCCTTTTTTTGATGCATACATTAATTCCTTATTGTTCTTTAGATCGATTACCGTTACTCCATTCAGGTATATATTTACTCCTTTGTCTCCTCGGGCCATCATTCGTCCTATTGAGAAGAGATTTTTGCTTATATCTAGAGCATATAGTACATCCGCAAAGGTGCCTGAGGGTTCTTTGACCTTTCTGTATAGGTGCATTCCGATATTTCCTTTGCCCTGAGCATAGATTACATTGTTATCGCCTAGTTTGATAGGTATGGAATGCTCAAACTTCTCGTATGTAGAGAACCATTCGCGGTGCACTGTCATATGTTGTGTTGCACCAGAATCTATGAGCCAAACTTCTTCACTGCACACATTAGTGCTCATGCTTACATTTGCATGTTGGCAGCTCTCCGCCTCTGTGAAAAACATCCTGTCACCACTCTGATTGTTGGTGTCCACAATGTTTGCCTGACCATATTGGTCTCTCTTTTCTTTCTTCTTTAGATTGCAGTCTTGGACACAATGTCTGGGCTTATCACAGTAGAAGCACTTACCGCCGAATTTGGTGCATTGACCATCTCGTTGACCTCGTCCTTTACTTGGCTTTCCTTTGCCTTGACCACGTGCACCATAGAATGCTTTCTCGTCATAGTCTTCGTTTGCACCATTGTTCTGCCTCCATTCATCATTTAATAGGCTCATGATGATGTGCTTATAGTCCAAAAGCTTATCAGATTCCCGCATAGCGGATACGACCATGTTATATGTGTCTGGAAGGCCTCGTATAAGGGCCAGGACCTTGTCTTCCTCTCCGATGAGGTCCGCTGGCATAGAAAGCAAGTTCACCTGATTCGCCAGATCATTGATGCAGTTGGCATATTCTTGGATGCTCTCCTTGGGCTTCATTCGTAGAGTAAATAATTGTCCCTTCAGGTGGAAACTGTTGGATGTGGATGCTTGTTGATGATGGTCGTGTAGGATCTCCCAGGCTTCATTTGCTGTCATAGCATTCATAACAAGTTTCATTTGCTCATTCGATAGAGTGAATATGATCTCCCTCAACACCTTGTGATCCTTTGCTGGGTCGTATCTCGTTATTTGTGCCTGTGGCTTCCAATAGTTCTCTAGACCACATTCCTCCAAGAGGTTCCTCATATGGTACACCCATATGGTGTAATCCTTACTGTCGAAGACAGGAATTGTCCTTCTTGTCATCGTAGCCACCACTGGAGGGACTGTGGTACCTATGCCGGTACCCATTCTGCTTGTGTTACTTGCCGGGCTTAGCACTGCAGTACTTGAGCTTGGGCTTCCTGGGTTTGACATCTTCGTATGTTGTAGTGTAGCATATACTAAAGAGGTGTGTATTATCTGCTAATCAGGGCTCATAACCTTTGTTGTGAACTTTAGGAGGAATAGGAGAGAGGAAAAAGAGAGAGGAATTTATTGATCACTCAAGCAATGTGCTTTTACACATTTGTTGATGATGTCACCCCAATGCCACTGAGCCACAAATTATCTATATCGAGTGTGCTATATAGAGTTGTAACCTGTAATCTCAACAAGGTCCAATTCGATTCAAAGTCTGATTTGACCTCTATCTTTAGAAATTGAATAACTCGATGAATATATATCCAAATTCAATAATCTTTGGCTTGTTAGATTCCTCTTATATAGGGGAATCTAACAAGCTAAAGATCTTTAAATTTGGATGTGTATTCATCAAGTTATTATATTTCTAAAAATAGGTTTTGAATCAGACCTCAATTCGATTTGAATTTAATTTGATTCAAACTCAATTCGAATTGAAAAATCCCCAATTTGATTCAATTTGAATGACCCTCAATTCAATTCGATTTGAATTGATTCAATTTGTTTGGAAGCACTACCTACAATAGTGGTCCCTCAAACTGGCTGAGTGGAATAGCAGATCCCTTCTCTCTGAGTGCCCCAAAGTCATCATTGATACCAATGTAAGTAACTATGGGTGGGGTTTCAATGTCACTGCCAGCACCTCCTGGGCCACATATCAGGCAACTGATTCCTGAACCCCTTGGAAACAGTACCAATCCATCAACTACTACAAGCTCAAGATGGTTCTCTTTGTCTTACAGATAAATGGCCAACATTGAGAGGGTCATACAGTCTTCATTCCAATAGACAATATGACCACAAAGACTTTTATCAACAAGCAGGAGGGCTCTCTCTACCATCTGAACAATGTGGTAGCCCAGATTCATTGCCTCTGTCTGATGAAGAAGATCCTCCTCTTTGCAGAACACATCTCAGCATCGAAAATGTGCAGGCAGACTTCCTGAGCTAGATCTATCCCTACCTCAATGACTGGCAACTAAACCCCAGATTATTCTGCCATCTTCTCCAGTGGGGCTCCATATCTCTGGACCTCTTTGCCTCTTGAATGATGACCCAGACACCCCACTTCTACAGCTGCCAGGCAGACCCTGATGCTCTGGAGATAGATGCTTTTTGATATCCTTGGTCAGCCTATAGTATATATGCGAACCCCCCTTGGATTCTCATCATTTGGGTCCTGCACAAGATCAAGACCGACTGCTGCCAGCATCTTATACTCATTACACCATTCTGGACATAATAGAGCTGGTGCCTGAACTTCTCAGCATAGCTATGATACTACTGATTTTTCTCCCTCAACACCTTCTGATAATGATGCCAGCAACCTGAATGATATATTGGGCTGCCCTGGCATGGAAAATCAGTAGCAATCCCCAGACACCACAACATTGACACTATAGGCTTATCAGCTTATCTGGGCCAGCATCCGGAGTTCCTCTTACAAGAACTTTGAATCTGCCTTTCAACACTATGCTCATTAGTGCTATTGATGGCATATCAATCCCATATATACATCTATCAAACAGCAGATTAACTGCCTGGCACAGCTCTTCCAGGAGGGAATGAGCACCAATTAGCTCTACAGCATATATACCACTATTGGACAGTAGACACCATTGATACATGGTGCTCATTTTTTGACCCTCTCATCCATTGCCTATTTGATCTGGGGTGCAGCTAACTTACATCTCCCTCTTTCCAAGAATAAGTCTTACCAATGGGACATTGTCTCTCTCATTCAGTGGTTGGCTTCTCTGGGCTCATATGATGCCATCAAGACTTGGGTCTTGCACAGTAAGAAAATATATGCACTTCTGGCTCTTTGCACATCTTGGTGAGTGGTGAGCAACTTTGCTAAATACTGAGTGACTATTAGTTTTCATGGTAGTATAAATGACTGGCTGGCCAAAATGGTCCTAACTACCAATATGACTAAGGAATGTACCCCCAACATTACTACCAAGGTCTTCTACACTATTCCAGCCCTCCTTGAGGACAGAGATATGTGCCCTGTCTACTGGACTTTCCATTGGACTTGTAAGATAGAATCCCTATACCCCCCTATCAATTGCAACCATCTCTTCATCAGTATGTGCTCCCCACATCACAATCTTATCCTTGACTGCCTTCACAACTAGTTCTCTAAGTACATGACTGCTGCAGGCATCAATCCTGTCTACTGCCCACACTCTATGTAGGCTGAATCTTTCGCCATGGCTCTTGAAGGAGGCACACCTATCAATGAGATCCTGAGAGTGGCAACTAGAGCTCTCAGATGATCTTTGAGTACTATTACCATCTGTCACACTGGGTGCCCACTCTTTCTGGCAAGGCATAGACTTCTTCTCTGATCTATACAGTCCTCTGGTACAAGAGTAAGAGCATCTGCAAGACCCTTCTTAGGCACTCTACTCACCTTCAATCTACAAATAACTAACTCTGAAACAGTCTGGAACTAAGCAATACTTAGTCTCAGATAGATGAGGTACTATAGGTACTGAAGTCTGTCCCAGACTTTGTGAGCTTCGTGGAAGACTGAGAAGAGTTGGTTTCCCTCTCTTCTCTCTCTGCCTCATTTTCATTTACTGTCTTTTTTCACACCTCCTTCCTACTTCCAATTTTACAGGGGGTGTTTTTCTCCTTCTCTTGCCTTTCAGCTTTTCTTTCCTTTGTTTCTCTTTCAGGATTTTTGACTCATATGCCAAACCTTTTCTATGCTAAGAGACAGACTCTATGGGAGCTGAGATGTTTTTATTGCTATTTTTACATGTGAAATGTCTTATATATATGTCTTAGACAGATGGATTCACAGATGTAAAACTATGTTTAAGATAAATAAAGCACACCAATGCTTTCAGGATGGCATAAACCAACTCTTCACAGTCCTCCACCAAGCTTGCAAAGTCTGGGACAGACTTTAGTGTCTATGATACCTTGTCCATCCAGGACTAAGTACCAAAAAGTGAAGTTTGAATATCAATATAATGACCCTGATACTGGAATTATTATTTTGAAATAAAAACTTTATATTAGAATTTGTAATTGCCATGGAAATAAATATGATCAAATGGCTTTGAGTACAGAGACATTCACTGTCCAAATAATATAAAAGCAGTTATATAGCATCAGTCATAGAAATATTTACTGACCAGGTAATAAAAATAAATAGAATGGTCATAAGGCTTCAGTTATAGAAACATTTACTGACCAGATAATAAATAGAATAGTCTGTCCCTTCTTCTATTACCACTCACATTATATAAATTTCTAACACACTTTTTGATTAGTTTATTCTAATAATATAGCTATAATTCAATCTCCTAGTGGGTGTACTGGGTTAGATGTAAGTGTGATATATAGGTAGTAGCATGAGATAAGAGGGTATGGACTGAAGATGTCATCTTTTGGATAAGTTAGTGGTGGAGCTGGTGCAAAGGCTGGGGGAGGGGGACTGGTGAGTTTCATGATAGCTATGAAGACTGGCACTGAAGCTAGAGGAGCAGATGGTTGGGCACAGGTCAAAAAGGGGAAGAAAATGACTGGGGGAGCTAGAGGGGTTCTGCTTAGTGTAGGGGGGAAGGGGGTTGATAGTGCTATTACTGATAGTGGAGTTGTGACTACTAAAGGAGCTATGATAGAGAATTTGGCAAAAACAACACCTTCTTCCACTACCATTCACATTATACACACTTTTATACATACTTTTGAATAGTTTATTGGAAAAAGTGACTAACAAAATAGCCTCCTGGTTGGTGTACTGGGTCAAGATCTGGTGTAGCATTCCAATGGCAGCAAGAGAAGGAAGGGTATGGACTGGGGATGTGGTCTTTTGGGAAGGCGACCATCAGAAGTAGTGCAGAGAGTAGTCAAGGGGCTAGTGGTGAGGGTAGAAGTGAGGGACCAGTGAGCTTCGCAGCTGCTGTGAAGGGTGGGGCTGGAGGGGGTAACAAGGATAGATGGCAGTAAGTTGGAGGAGCGAAGGGGAAGCTTGGTGGCAGTGGGAGTGCTAGGCCAGGTGGCAGAGGGCAGAAGACTAGTGGAGATTGGGCTAGCAGAGATGGTGTGACTGCTGATAGTAGCAGGACTGGAAATCTGGAAAAAAAAGATGTGACTGCTGATCAACTCAAGGGGGCAGTTGAGGGATTATTGAGAACACATAAGGGTGACCTGGCTGATAGTGTGATGGGGCTGGTGGTGGCACCATCACTCAAGAAATCCATCTTGGAATTTGTAGTCACACTTAGCTTCTGGGGGCTAGTAGTGACAGCTAGGGCAGTACTGGTGCTTCTGGGCAGACAATTGAGTGAGGTGGTCTCAGTGAAGTTTCTGAAAGGGCTGGAAGGAGTGGAAGTTGGATTTGTCAAGGAAGAACATGTATTGGCAGCAGTGGCTAAAGGGGTGTGAGTTGGAGAGGTCACTGTCTCAATGGCGAGGCGTTTGCACTGGGATCCAAGGGTGGTACATCTGGTGGTCAAGGGGGGTCCTGACAGTGTTGATGGAGGAGATGAAGGAGAGAATTAGAAGGGCAATGCAAGAGTATAGTGATATGGTAGATATTGGATTCCAGATTTGGGAAGGGATGTCATTCCATATAAGAGATGTGGAGGTATGGCTGAGAGTGGCTGGGAAGGAGGTAATAGAGAAGAGAAGTGATTGGCCCAGAGTGCTGAAGTGAGAGCTCTTTGAGTGCAAGATGTCTAGAGTCAGAGGCTCAGAGGAGGAAGAGGAGGACCTATTGATGGCACTTTGGAAGCTGGAGGGAGTGGTGGAGTAGAGGGAGAAGGCTTGGCGAGCCTTCAAAATAGTGATGATGGTGGTGGATATCAATGGGAAGAAAATTCGAGTAGACAAGGTGTTATGGGAAAGGGCTCAGGGGAAGAAGCAGCAGCAGGAGCTCCTTGTGAGGCTTGGGGCAGATGCTAAAAGAGAAGGGACAGGGGCAACTGCAGAGGGGAGTGGAGGGCAGAAGGGGTCTGAAGGATCCATATCCTCTGAGCATGCCCCCCAGTGGGATAAGGCAGGTAGTAAAGGGAAGAATTTCTTTGATGACAGGAGGCCAGAGAGAAATGCTGACTGGAATAAGGAGAATGAGAGGCCTGAGGGTGCTACTGGAAGTGAAGGGGCAGTGATAGAGGATGTTGTGATGAAGGGTATGAAGAATGTCCAATTTGGTATCCCAGAATTAGCCTTGGGGGGCTGGGTGGTTGGAGAGCCTGGTGGACACATCAGATGAGGAGTGGGATGAAGCAGCCAGTACAAGCTTGGATGGAGTACAGATGGTGGGGAAGAGGGCAATGACTCCAGGGGGTGAGTGTGTGGAAGAGGGGCCCTGGCTGCAAAGGTTGATGACAGAATTGGTGGATGAGAAGCTGGGGGATGTTGACTTTTGACTGCTGAGTAAGAAGGACTGGAGTGATATTCTGTGTGGGGTTGGCATGAGGGAAGCTGGCAATGATGCACTTGGCAACACTACTAGAAGATGAGGGGTATGAGATGGATGCTGCTAGAGAGGGAGAGATGAAAGGAGAAGCATGCAGAATGGTGGTTGGGGGGTAGAATACCTGGAATGGAGCAGAGATATGAATAGCAGCATGTGAGAACTATTGCTCAATAATGGAAGAGAAGGAAACCAAGAATGTGCAAGAGATTCTGGTAGTGCTAGAGGCTAAGAAGAGGGAGGAGGTAGAGCTGGAAGCTGAGAGGGAGCTGGATTTGTCTAGGATGGATCAGGATATAGAGATCTAGGGTGGGCATGCAACTCATACATTTCTCAATATGAACAGTACAACCAATATTTTTCTCTCAATATCAATGGGCTGAGGGGATCAGGAAGAAGTCAAAACATTTTTGCATAGCTTAAAGATTTGGAGGCAGATGTTTTTCTACTTCAGGATGTGAGATGTGAAGATGAGGTGGACAAGTTAAACTGGTCGAGAGAATGGGGAGGGGTGGCAGAATGGTGAAAAAAAGTTAGAATTTTGATAAGGAAGGGCAAAGGAGAACTGAGAGACACTGGGGGTTGGGGAGACTGATTGTTATGGGAGATATGGGCAAGGCCTGGGTGGGGGCCAGTAGTGGTGGGCTCTTGCTATTGTCTGGTGGAAAGAGGAGAGAGAGTTACTTGGATAGAGGGACTGTTGGAAAGTGGAACTTTGGTAGAAGCTGGAGTGGACATACTTGGAGGGGACTTTAATATAGTTAGGGATGCCACTGTGGACTGATCTGATGGGGGACTAGCTGGGACAAGTAGAAGTGGGGGATTGGATAGATGGGAGGAGATGGAGAGACTGAGTATATTGGGAGATGCAGGGCACCAGAAGTGGGGGAATAGAGCTGTCTTTACTCACTGGGTGTATGGACTGAGAATGTGGATCGACTGGATCCTTACAGCAGACTGTTAGGGGATGGATGTTTGGAGGACATTGGAGGTAATGTGGTGCCCCTGGTCTGATCACTGGGGGATAGCAGGACAGAGAACATTTGGGGGGAGTGGGGATGGGCCTGGACATTGGAGACTTAACTATGTCTTGTTAAAAGACAAGGGGGTGTGGGAACAATGGAGGGTAAAGGTGGCAGATAGTATTGCACATTGGAGAAAAGAAGGATTGGCTGTTGGGGATTGGTGGCTGAAGCTGAAGGCTGCTGCACAGGTGTATTGGGGGGAGGTTGGGAGAGCAAAGGGGAGAATTAGGAAAAAGTGAATGGTGGAAATCTCATGCCAACTAGAGGGTCTCCTGCTGGCATCTGCTGGGGGCCTGAAGGGGGCTGAGAAGAAAGGAGAAGAGTGGAGGATGGAGAAAATGCAAATGGAAATTGAAGAGCTGAAGGATTTCATATGGGAGGAAGAGGAGCTATAAGTTCAGGGGATGGTAGCATGATTGAGGTGGCAGGGGCTGGAGGAAGGAGAAAGGCCTACAAAGTATCTTATCAGGCTTTTAAGAGCATGCAAGGTATGGCAGAGGTGGGAAGGAATTATAGAAGAAGATGGTGAAATGGTGACAGGAGTGAAGAGGAGGGAGGGGAGGATGGCAGGACTATAGAAGGATTTTTGGAGAAGTGGATCCTGCCAGAGACCAATGGGTTTGGGGAGCTTACCCACTCCATTCAAGAGGACGAAATTCAGAAAGTTTTGTCAGCTATAAAGAATGGAACAGCACCAGGGGAGGATGGGTTGCCATGGGATTTCTGGAAGAAAATAGTGAATATTGAAGGGATGCTTGGAGAGATGAAGGAGATATGTGGAGCAGTAATTGGCTTGGGAAATTGGCTAGGGGGATAGGAGTTAGGACTAGTGGTGCTCCTTTATAAGGATAAGGGGCTGAGAGAGGACTGGAAGAACTGGTGACCTATCATGCTTCTGGATATGGATAGAAAGTTGATAATGAAGATACTGGTGGCATGTTTACAGGCAGTGGCACAGCAAGTTCTGGGGGAGGAACAGTATGGCTTTGTTGGTAGAAGACTGATTAGAGATGGCATGGCATGGATGCATGGTGTCATTGAAGGAGCGAGAGTGGCAGGGGTAGATAGAAGGCTGGTCTTCTTGGATCAAGAGAAGGCATATGACAGAGTGTGATGGGTGTGGTTGGAGAAGATATTGGCTAGAATTGGAATCCCAGAGGGATTGGGGCAGGCCATTGTGCAGATGCTGGAGGGAAGCAAGACAGCTATAATAGTGAATGGCCATCAGGGAGTTCCATTCTTACTGGGGAGAGGAGTGCAGCAAGGGGACCTGCTGTCCACTATTCTGTATGCTCTGTCACTGGAACCACTTCTGGATTAGATTAGGAGGCAGATTGGAGGGTTGATGGTGTTAGGGGTGAACTGGAAAGTGGGTGCCTTTGTGGATGACATAGTGGTCAGTCTGGGCTCAGTCTGAGATATGGGGGAGCTCAAGGAGACAGTTGGCTGGTATGAAAGGTGCTCGGGCCAGAAGCTGAACTGGCACAAGTGTGAGATGATGGTGCTTGGAAATAGAATTGTTGGTAGTGATATTATAGGAATGGTGGTACCAGCAGGAGAGGCAGTCAGATACTTGGGCATCTTCCTCTTAGTATATAGATTGGTGCTGCTCAAGGCTTGGTGGGAGAGGAGAGTGCAAACTTAGGGGGATGCACTGAAAAGCTGGAGAGGGCATCATATCTCTCTGGTAGGATAAGTGATGATTCTAAATGTCTACTGGATACTGAAGCTATAGTACCTGGTGTACCATTTGGATTTCCCAGCTTGGGTGGTGAAGAGATTGCTTAAGCTGACAAAGGATTGAATCTGGGCTGGAAGGCAGAGTCAAATTAGCTGGGAGATCATGGCATTACTAGTGGAGCAGAGTGGCCTGGGACTGGTGGACTTTTCTAAGAAGTTCCATTGCCTGCAAGCATGGTGGCTCTAAAGAGTAGTGGTGCTGAGAGGGGGAGGGTGGGTGCCCCTAATGCAAAAGGTGTGGGAAGTAAGATATGCCCCCAGAGGATCATCTGGAGACTTATTGGAGGCAGTCAGGTGTGGTAGTAGTAGGAGGCTTAAGTATTGAGGATTCTGGTGGAGAGTGATTGAAGGAGGTCATTGGATTGGACTTCAATGGGAGGGGAATGAGGCAGAGGAATACTGGGGGCCAGAGATGTGGCAGTGGCATAAGCTGTTGCTAGAAGGGTTACTGGTAAACATTTTCTACCTTGGTGATGGGGTGGATAGCTAGCAGAGCTTTGGCCTGGATCTCTGGCCAGTCGGGTGGCAGGGTGTAGGGATTGGAGAGGAGTGGGATTGGTCAGGCCTCTGGGCTTGGGAACAGAGATGAAGAAGTAGATCCCCCTGAAGTTCTGGGTGGTGTGGTGGAGAGTAATGAGGCAAAATGTAATACTGAACTATAGGACTGGGCATTTGGTAGCCAGAGGAGACTTTGAGTGTGAGGAGTGCTTGGGGGTTGGGCAGGCTGGGGGGGTGGTGCAGACCCCTGAGCATTGGCTAGGAGAGTGTGCAGTATTGGCAGACTTTTGGAGAGAGGTGGGGCAGTGTATGGGTAGTGTAAATAGAGAGTGTGAGCAGTGGAGGTGGAATGTACTTCAGGCAAGGATACTAGATATGGTAGACAATGAGTGGCTCACACTGGGGTGGGTCATTGCAGTGTAGGTACTATCTCATTGCCAATTACCTGTACTTGACCCTCACTCTTACTATATATGACCTCCACTAGCTTCCTATAGCACCCCTCCCCAGAGCTCCAACCCTTCTACCAACCTGTCAGTATATCTTTCATCAACCACCACTACCTTACCATCTTTTCTCCCAGGGTCAACTTCTTTCCATCTTCAAAAACTGCCAATCAGTATCCTGCTATCCCTATTTGAGCGAGTAGGGGTGGGGGGGAGAGTAAGTGTGGGGGTGGGGTAGCAT